>VDFB02345115.1:0-49867 GCA_007258455.2 Sequoia sempervirens
TCTGTCATAAGCTTTCCTGATGTCCAACTTCAAAAGCATCAACAATTTTTTTAGTTTTTGTACCGAGTGAATGACTTCCTGAGCAAAAATGACCCCGTCCAGTATTGATCAACCAGGAATAAAGCATGTTTGCTCTTTAGAAATAATCGAAGGTAAAATCTTCTTTAGCCTATTAGCTACCACTTTGGCTAGAATTTTGTAGAGTGTATTACGCAGAAAAATTGGGCGGAAGTCTTCCCAAGAATCCGGTTTCTCCTTCTTTGGGATGAGGGAAATTAAGGTGTTGTTAACTTCCTTAAGGACACTTTTTGATCTTCTTGAATCCTCTAGCACCTCCCAAATGTCCCTTCCCACGAACTCCCAACATTTCTAGAAGAACACTGCCAAAAACCCATCCAGCCCAGGGGATTTTTCTGGCTGCATTTCAAAGACTTCCTCCTTCACTTCTGCTTTAGTGAACCTAGAATTTAAGGCCTTCAACTGATCTTGGGATATCAATTTTGGAATGGCATTCAGTGAGACGGTTTGAGCTTCAAGATTTGACCCATCCCAATCATTAAGCAAGTTCTGAAAATACGATACTGCAAAGGCGCTTATTTCTATTATATCTTCCACCAGTCTACCATCTGCATCTTTAATACAAGATATTTTGTTATGTTCCCTCCTTGCATTTGTGGAATTGTGGAACAATTTTTAGTTTCGATCTCCTACTTTTAGCCAGACTTTCATGGATTTCTGTCTCCAAAAGATCTCTTCTTTTGCCAGAATCTCCTGTAAAAGTTTGGAAAGCTCCTGTTCTCTCTTATAACATGCATCATCCATCCCTTTAGTCATGATTTCTTCTACAAGGAGGGCAAGCTCACTTTCTGTTTGTATTATTTTGGAAAAAATGTTCCTGAAACATTCCCTATTCCATTGCCTAAGATGTTTCACAAATTTTAGTTTTGTGACCACATTGAAATACAAGATCCCCCCAGGGAACACTCCTTCCACCACTTTTCCAACTTTTCCATAACTTGAGAGTCCTTAAACCACATCATCTCGAATTTGCAAGGACACCACACTGGGCCCTTCTCACCGTCGATCTGGAGTTGCATTGGGTAATGATTAGAACCAATCCCCAAATTAATTTTGCTTGCAAAGGTAAAGGGGAAGAGCCGCAAATCTCCTTTAAAGAAGAATCTATCTAATTTTTCTACAATGCTGCCAAACCCTTTCCTTCGGTTTGTCTAGGTGAAACAACCATTTCTTGTTGAGATTTCCAGTAGCTCGTTCTTGTCCACAAAACTTTGAAAATCATAATGAGATTGCAGCATTTTTCTGGAGCCTCCTTTCTTATCCTCCCTTCGAAGAATGGCATTAAAATTTCCCCCAAGAATGCAAAAATTATGAGCCAACCCACCAAGGATCCCATCCAGTTCTAGCCAAACCTGCCTTTTTTGAATGCACAATGAAGGGCCATACACATTGATTAGACAAAGCTGGAGATTTGAGTGCAAACTCCTTATCTTGCAAACCATCTAGTGGAAAATCAAATTTAGGCTCTCTACTATCACAGATTAGGGCTTCCAAATGATTAATAAAGCTCCTGAGGCACCTTCCACTTCCACATCAAACCATTTCCACACCTTCAACTTCTTACCAAAATTTACCAGATTTGTACCTCCTAATTTTGTTTCTTGTAAAAGAAAAATGTATGATTGGCTTACTACTAGATGTCACCTAATAAGGCTCCATTTTTTAGGGGCATTTAAGCCCCTAACATTCCAAGTTAATAGCCTCATTGTTGTTCAGGAAGGGCATCACCCTTCCCTACTTTAATCATTAGGTCTATCTTTTTCTGACCGCAAGCCTCCCCATCCAATTTCCTCTTCTCTAGATTAGGGATTTTGCCTCTCTTTTTGTGTTCACCACAGTCTAGAGATGATTTCAAAATGTCCCTCTAATGAATGCCTAACTTAACTTTAGCCGTAGCCAAACCATCAGACAACTTCCTCTTTTTTCCAAACTGCGGGCTAAGCAATTCCATATTCCCTACCCCGTCTTTCAAACCCACCTTCTCCAGTCCTTCTGTCTCAAAACCTTTATCCAATGCCCCTAATTTTTCTTTAGCCACCACCGCTAGTTCCATCAACTCCTTCCCCACTTCTATTAGAGAATCAAATTCCACATTATGACAATCTCCTCCCAGGAGCTCCAAAGTTTCTGAAATCTTCTCTTCTAGAGTTGTTTCCTGCTCCCCCTTATCTGACTGCAGCTCCTGGAATTCCTCCACCTCGATGGCCTTTGAGCCTAAAATTGGGCTTGTCTCATCATGCAAAGAAGTCGCCACCGAGGATACTGGAGAGTTCCCAAAAGCAATGGACTATTGATTCAAAATCCTTGCCTTTGGAGGTGTACTAAATGCAGCCTCCTCCCCTGTTGTCCTATTCTTTGGCCTAGGAGAATCTTTCAAGGCCGCCAGTGATCCGGATTTTTGGTTTTCCGCTTTTGAGCACTTGCACCCCAATGAACGAACTAGGTTATTTTGAGTAAAAGTGTCGCATTCCAACTTTTGAGCCCAACACCCATAATCTGATATGAGTTCAATCTCTCCCCAGATCTGCCAAGTTTGTGTATTCTCTACACATATTTGCACATAAGTTTGGTTTTTCCTTTCCAGCTTCCTTTCCTCTACACAAAAAAAAGTGCCCAACCGATTCCCTATTTCTTACAATATACTGGGAGCCCAAAATTCCTAAGGAAGATTAGGCAGCGAGTACTAATCTTGGAGGGTTTCTATCTCATGAGTTGACGGATCGAAACCAACTCTCCATTGTCTTAGATAGAAACCACACCCATCCAAAACCCAGACACCATTGATGATTTCATCTCTTATGCTTCTAGATGGGCACGTTACCAAGAAGTAGCAGTTTTGCAGCATGAACTGCAGATCTGATCCCCATTGCTCTTTCCACCACTTGATCAAATAATCCCAGTTGAAGTTCACACCATACCATTTCCTTATTAGTCCTAGGTTTTCTAGGCGCAAAACCTCCTCATGAAGTTTAGCTGAGCTAATTACCACTTTGGTTCTTCCACCTTTTACCTCGTTACACGATTGTGGGACGTTTGTCTTCATCCCCCACCTGAGACTTCTTCCCTTTCTTCCTCCCATTCCTTGGTGGGCAACTTCTTTTGCCACACCAAACCTCCATTGCCATTTCTACAATTAGGGTTTCTTCTAAAACCCTGTCTTCTCATCCAAGGAAGATCTCCTTGACCTCTATTACTGCCAGCCTGTTGTCATGACCTACAAAAAGCATCATTTCTGTAATTGCCACCCTTTTGTCTACCTCTAGACGCATGCCCTCGATTGTTTAAACGTTGAACACCCTGATCTTGATCTTCCAGAAATCAACCGTTTTAGCATTATTCTAAGGGTGGGCCCATCTCTCTTCCTTTCAGATGTTCTCAATGTTCCCTTTCTAGTTGCCCTTGGGTCCCTCCTGGCCTCTTCCCCCATGGCCATGATCATCAGACCGTTGTGGGCTTCCATGACCGTTGCAAAGCTTCATGGGGAGCAAATTTTTGATACTTTATATATTATATATATTATAAATTATAGTTTATATATTATATTAAATTATAAATTATATATTATAATATATTTTTTATGTGTCATCCCTTAGTTTATAATTAAGGGACAGACCTGACATCTTTTTAAAAAATCCTATAAAAGGAAATGGATATTTGTTTTGAATGGACATATGTTTCCTCTATTATAAGAATAAAGAAAAGAAAAGTCGAAAGTCATTTTGACATTTAAGCATGACAGAGTGATCAAGGGGTAATGGATATTCGTTCTATCTGATATTCGAGTTCAAAATTCACCCTCCAAACCTTTCCAATCATAGGTACTTTGATTTTTAATGGTTTTTCCTCAATTTTTTTTATTTTTGCATGATTTTATATGAATTTTAGTTTAAAATAGGGTTTTCAATATACATTTTAATTTGTATTCAAAAAATTGTTAATTTTTAAAATTTTCAACATCAAATAGGTTTTCCAATGTTTGAGAATCCCAATCTTGTTCCAAATGAAAACCCTGCCTACCCAAATCCTCCACCACCAAATCCTCCATTACAAAACCCACCGAATATCCATGAAGTTATCCATGGCACTTCAACTGAATTGAGAAACATCTGCAAGTTGTAAGATAGGCACCCTCACGTGTTTGAAATGAAAACCACATTAGAATCAATAATTTCCAATGTTGAAACTCTTACTAACCAACATATTAGCTTTTTAGAGTAGGAGAGACCATGATGCAATGATATGTTGATGGCTTATCATACGATCAAGTGAGGGAACTTGACATTACCAAAGTCCAATTAGCACAATTGTTTATCAATCCTAAAATTAGACAACCTGTTGATGTGTGTAAGCCTAAATATTCAATTAAATGGTGCACACATCAAGGTATCCTAGATAATTTTTGGGATCATTGGTGGATGGTTTTTGATAAACCACCCAACAAAAATCTTGATGTCCCAAAATATTTTCTTTGAAAACTATATGTTGAATTTGTCTGGGGCACATTGAGTAAGCCCACTTATTCCCCCTCTGCCTATTGCTCCCCCATCTCCAATACCTTACCCAGAGATTGTTGCAGATGGAGCGAATCAGAGTATCTTGGTCGTACACGCTTTGAGTGGCCATTTGATCACACAGAGCTCACTGTTCGCTCAACCACATGATAGTGATGCACCTATTGCATCAACTGTTATTGGTATACCCTCCTCTTTGCCACATATTTGCATGCCCCATCACTATAATATGTTCCACTAGGTATGTTTGGGTCCTCTTGGATGACCTATTGAGGTTCTGATGGACACATCCGACTATGAGGTACAATATATGTTATATGTAGGAGATGAAATAGCACAGGCCAGGGAATATCTAGGAGATTCATCAAGTTCAAGAGATAATGTGGGTGTAACAGTAAGACTTAAAGTAATTTCATAGTGCATTTTATTTTACATTAATATTTTATAAGAGATATTAGTACTAATGTATATTTATGTGCCAGATTTAACGGTTGTTGACGGAGGATCAAATTTTGTAGGTCCAAGAGGGTACAATTTCAGCCATTTCATTTGGCCTAGAGAGTAACTATATGGTATACTTTTTTGCACATATATGTTTACAAATTTTTATTGTAAATGCATATCATTTAAATTGTGATTTAGACGTTAATTTTTCAAATCTATATTGATTAAATACATGTACATAGATTGATAATCTTATGTATTCTTGTCTTTTTATGTAGCAACCTAGTACTTTTACATCCATGATGATTGCTTCTGGCACATTGAAAGAATCATCACAACAAGTATATGTTTTTTTATATTCTCGTCATTATGATTATGTGTACATGTACATTTATTGTCTTACATTCTTGTCATTTTTATATAGAAAACTATCTTAGTTGGTTCATCCATCACGAGCCCTTCTAGAGCAAGAGAACAAGCATCACAAGAGGCATGTGTTTATTTTATATTGTAGATATATATGTTTAGATAGGAGTAGATATATGTTTAGTTTATGATTATTTTTCAATAATTATATATTAATTTGTATCAATTTTATTTTACCTGCTATAGTCCTTTGTCTGATTCAGTAATGTGATGAAACCATTTCAATATGTTAGGACTCCTAATTGTCCTACGAGACAATCATATGAAAATGTCTTGTAGAGAAAAGAGAAATACTTAAGGTAATCAAAAATTCCATTTTAGATATATTAAATAGTTCAATATAGTGATTTTGATGCTAATTTGACAATTCTAAATTATAGTATATAAGTTTCTATTTCGTAGTCTAACCTGTCAACCATTGACATAATTAATCTAATTTGTGGTTTGAATTTTTATTGGATAGGAAACTTTAGAGCCACCAAATACTTCGAGGGGGCTCGATTTTGATGATCCAACACAAGATTAGGATTTGCTAGACATTGATACATTTAGGGATTGATACATAGCTATTTGGTATTGTTGAGGGGGATGTTAGTCACTCACAATGTACCAAGAAATAAGATTATTGTCCCTCTTGAAAAGTAGTAGGGTCTTGACAATGTGGAAGACACAAACGTGAGAAAAATGTGATTACATGAGGGATCTAGATTTTCAGAAAAGCTAGGAATTTAAATACAATTACAACATAATAATTTCATTGATTAGACTCAAATTGCATATAGGACATAAGCAGATTTAAGACAATTTAGTACTCTTCAAACTATTTTAGTAACCATGTTTCAAAATAAAAGATAAAAGACAATAAGGTAACAAGATATATTTCAAAGGAAACCTACAAAAATTATCGAAATGAATCTAAATCTATTCAGAAAACAACACAAAGCATTCTATTAATCATGTCTTTTTTAGGTTTAAATAAGATATTTCAGACAACCATTAACATAGATAGCATTCACACATAAATACTATTAATGGAGTGCAATATTCAAAGGAAACTCGAACACATAATATTTTCAAATTTTATTCAACTAGAACATCGTCAATCATAGGCATATAGATGGGACAAAATCCTACTTCATACATTTATTTAACTCGGATCTCATTAATTTAGTAATTGTGATTAAAATAAAATTATTATACAATCACCATGGTGTTGAATCCTAATGCATGCAATACATCCATAATCCTTAGATAAATAAATCAAAGCTTTTCATAGAAAATTCAGTAGGTAAACTTCACACCAAGATTGTATTGTTTTTAGTTGCAAAAATTACATACGAATTCAGACCCTTAGAAATGATCAAAAATAAAATATTTATAGAAAAATAAGTTCCTAAAACTATGGATCTTATAAAAAATCTAACTAGAAGCATTTCCAGCGCTTGAGTTTTTAACTAAAAGCAAACTAAAAATTTAAATAAAATCACAATTGGTGCCTTAGTTGGATTTGAGTTCAACTTAAAAATAAAATAAGAGTGAGTTAGGTGCCCCAATTATAGTCAAGTTTCTTGCTAAATTAGAGAAGCATGAAAATAACAACTAAAAGTAAACTGTAACAAGCGATAGTCTTCAAAATTCCCGAAGCCACTAAACTCAGGTGCATGATATGTGCTTTTATTCCTCTACTAGTTATTGCATAAATCTACGGACATCTTTAACTTGGGCGATACTGAGAAAACACATCATGTATAACCTTGGACATTTTTAACTTGTGCGACACTGGGAAACACATCATGCATAGCCTTGGCAACATTGATGATCAAAACATGGGTAGATATCAGTAGCGACCTCCACCTATCTCCAGTTAAATGGCAAAGCGATCAAACCAAGTTGGCATGATCTGATTCCTCCCTTCCATTGGGTGGTGTATAAGAGCGAATTTGCAGCCCATGTGCAAATCCCCTTTTTGCCTTTATCCACCTTAGAAAACCAAGTTCAGAGGCTTAATTCCACCTAAGCTCGCTACTTGCAACACACTTGGCACCTATTTTGAGCGTTGATGGAGGCATTTCTATCGGGGATGCCCGCGCGGCGCACAGACGTCCACATAGAGCACTTATGTCCCTGATAGATTCTAGCATCTAGAGCTTGCAGACGCATTACACTTGCCATTGGGGGTCGATTTGTAACTCCCTCCTCGGCCGACTGAGCAGAATATGGTCATTTCTCTTCATCTCTTCTTCAAATTCATCCCTTGAACAAGCATTTGATCTCTTTACATCTTCTACCATATTCCACACCTCTCCCCTCTCCCTTTACACATCTTTCTAAGAACTTCTTCACTCCATTCACAAGCTCTAAGCAGCTTCTTCACCACCTCTTCAATCTCCAAACACCTTACACTTCATAGTAGCAACATCAACACTCGACCACTTCAGTAGAGCAAGTGTGGAACAAAACATCATTACAACAGAGGCTTGAGTTCCTCTCATTTCTCCCCCAAGCAGCCTTAAGTGCTCTTGGTGGAGGTGGTAAGCTTTTACTCCTCTCCTCTATTACTTGGTTGAGTAGCATAACACTATTTTGTAGTGCTTTAAGTGCTCTTTACTTCATTTCTACTTTTCTCTCTATCTATTTGGTTGTCCGTGGAGGTGGGAACACCAAAACAGGATCTGACTAAGGTAGGCCCCTATACAGCCACCCAACCATTTCTCTCTCCCTCTTGTGTGCAGGTATTGAAGACACCCACAAGCTGGAAGCTTCATCACTCGCACAATCGTAAGTATTTCCTTTCTCCTCCTTATCTTCTCTACCTTACTTTATTTCATTTCTATCACTTTCTGTTACTTTATCCTGTTTTGTTATTTCCCTATATTATGTAAGTTCTTAGCAATCGGATAGAAGCATTCACTTTGCTATTTTCTGAGACATTCTCGTTCTCTGGTCCATACAAGACGCCCACACGACTCTAAGATGCCAGCGCGTCGTGCTATTGTCTATTTTCTGCGCTGACGTCCTTTGGCTTAGAGCTTGTCAGTTTGTCTAGAAAATCTTTGTGACCTACTCTTTTGGATTCTCAAACTTTTGCATTGTTCCATTGAGGTAGTATAGGGTAGTTCACCCCGTGAGGCTCTCTGAGTGAAGAGAACTCGTGAGTATTGAATCCCCCTATAATATAGGTGGTTTCCTTTAAATTGGTACTTTGTTTCCTCAAAATCCTTCAAAGGCATATTTCCTGCAAAAACAACCAGTACCATGCATTATCATTTTCCCACACCAAGAAGAGAAAACCTACAAGATAAATCATGTTAGACCATATCCATTCTTATCTCAAAGTTATAATTTGTCAATATACAACAACTTCGGGGATTGACCTTCTAAGGGTTTTCTTTTTACAATGATGACACATGTCTATTACATATTTTCCTCTTTTGTATGCTTGAGTATTGATCCTTTGTTAACATTTCAAATCATAAATAAGATCCATAACTATAAAATTAGGACTCAGGTAAACATCAATAGGTATCCTTTTACAATAATATTTGAGAAAAATAATGCATAACATACGAGGATAATGATAACTGTCTCACATACCTTGCTTCTACATATGATGAATCCCTTCAAGCACATGTCCTTCTACTTGACCAAGTCTCTTTAATGTGGAGATGAAGATTTGCAATATGGAGAGACAAACTACCATCTCCATACACATGCCATATTTCTCTCCTCTAAACTACAATGTGCCTTTTCAATTTTGATCACCATGCTACAATGTGCTCTATAGGTTCTCTTTGCTCGCCTCCCTGAAAGCTTGAAAGGCTTCTTCAATGGAAAGAAACCAAAAGCATAACAAACTTCATGTTGCATGGATAAAGCAGGAAATGAAAACTATCCTCCAAACTTGGCGCCAAACAACTTGGTCAATTTTTTCTTACTTTTCACCTTTTTCATTTTCTCACTTGACCTTTTTCTTTTTTACCACATTGACACTTTATCTTTGCCTTGATAAAACCCCTTTTAAAAATTTAACATTTTCAATGAAATGCTCTTAAAACTTAAAGCTTTCAACATCTTTTGACAGCTTCTAAGGGGGTTTTGCTTGCCATAACTTGAAGGACTAGTAGCCTTGCATATCCATTGAGCATAAGAGTCAAGAGAAACCTAAAACAAACTAAAAACCGGACTTGAAAACTAGCTGCAACACCTCAGGGATAGCTAACTAAAATGTCCAAACTATGCATTAGCACTTGGAGAAAAGACCAACTAACTATGTGCATCAACACTTATTGTTTTTGAAAAGAAACCTATTCTACCCTACACTAACCAGCAACAAGGCTTGCTCAAACAAAACCATTATATGGTTCCTTGAAATAGCTTCCCTTTCTCATGAGTTTACATTGTTTCACATGTTTGTGAGCATCCAAGATGAGATAGAGAAATGCCAAATGTTTAACCAACTGCTACAATGAATCTTGAAGGAAAACATATCCACTTACCTCTTCATATTGGCCATACATACTACTATCCTGAAGTGGATAAGTAGGTTGAATGCTTTCTTCTTCAGCTGCAATTTCATGCTTGGGTGCAAGCATGACTTGTGGTACTTTGGTGGCCTCCATTTTGGCTAGGTATCTAATTGTACATCCTTGTGAAAGGATAAACTTTGAGGTATCCTTGCTAGTTTCTCTCTTGTGGGCTTCCTCTTCATCATTTTCTTGACTTGTAAAGACCACCTCTTATGACTGATTTTAAAAAAAATAGAGATTTATGCCTTATGATCCTATTGTTCGTAATTTTTCTCTTCCATAGGTGTTGACTTGTCATCTAAACTTGCATAAAATGTTTCTGAATCATCCCAAAACATGCATTTTTCAACCCCTTCCTTTCTTTTATGTATGAGAGGATTGATTTAACCTCATAGCATCCCTCTGTGTGTGTCAACTTCATCTCTATCTTGCAAAACAAGGTTTTTCTTATTTGTCTCCTCATAGACCAACATGCTCTCATGCTCATTTTCATCTTCTATCTACTTCAAAATTAGTAATGGTATTAAAGCTTGCATGCTTTCTTCATCCTCGTCAACAAAATAAGGAAGTTCACCATGTAAGAAAATAAAATCTTCATTCACATCACTCTTTCCTTCCTTACTACCTTGTTCTGGACAACTGATTTGTTGACATAGGCATGTTCTCTTCATCCTCAAAAAAAGATGCGAGTTCTTCAAAGAAATCAATCAACACTTCATGTTTATTGTTGTCCTACTTGATTATGCTCATCATTCCCTTGAAACAAGATTGATTTTTCCTCATCTACCTCATGTGCAAGGATATCAATAGTAGAAGACCTCTCTTGTTCTTTCCCCAAAACCTCCTCTTCTTGTTTACTAAACTAGCTATCTTGGTAGACAATAGGTCCACCTTTGCAAAGACGAATGGTGATAGGGAAAGAAGGATAAACTAGCAAAAAAACTTGGGAAGTTTGATGGGTTCTTGGAAGAGTAATAGGCTCTTGAGGAGACTGATTTTAAGGAACAAAGGGTTGAACTTGCATAGTCATAGTTTCTTGTAAAGGATGAAGACTCCTAAAAATTGGAATTTCAAACTTAAAATATTGACTTGAAGACTTAAAAGGCATACCTTACTTGAAACTTGGGATTTCGTACTTGAGAAGCTCTTCCTTCATAGGTTGATTTAGAATGCAAGTAATTGATTGGTCCTTCAACCTTTGCACTTGAGAAAGCAAAATCTTCATCTGCTCTTGTTTGACAAAAACCTCTTTTGCAAGAGACTCCTCATACTACTTCCTTTGTATATCCATATACTACTAGTATTGATAAGCTTGGTAAGCCAACTCCTCTAGCTGCAAATCAAATTCTTGTTGTCTCTTGATATCATCCAACCACTTAGTGAAGTCTATCAATATGCTCTTGATGTCACTAACCCCCACTTTGTCACTATTTTGGAGCTAGCTAGGAAAGCAACCATGTTGGTTTGGCATAGAGATGACTTCTTAGGGCTAATTAAAAGGTTGCCAATAAGATTGAGCAGGGGTGGGTGGGTGACAAGAATGATAAGAATACTGATGACCTATTGTTAGTGGGCTATTTGGAATGAAACCAGTAGTATGAACTGATTGGTGTGGCTGATAGGAAGGTATATGAGCTACACTTTGATGAAATGGAGGATGGAAAAACTTATCTTCATGAAATGAAGACATGATGCAACATTTGAATAATCCAAAAACTCATTGAAATACTTTAAAATCAGAATAATGAATATTGTTTTTTTTTGTAAAAAATGTGAGCACATACCAACACTTGGTCTTTTTGAAACTAGTAGAATAGGCTTGGAGTCGCTAGATGTGTGAATATTTTGCCTCCAAAGGTAGAAATTATGGATATACACACCAAATATCAACAATGATAAGGACTAGTTTTGAATTGAGGTTCTTCAAACAGTCCCACTAGGCGTGCTAAAACTGTTGTCACAGAAGTGTGCACCCTTCACTAAGATGGCGAAATCACTTAGCCACCTCGTGAAACATGACATGATCTCCCTAATTGTGGGCTTAGATTGTGGAGATCAACCTTTGGAGAGGGTTTGGATTTATCACCTAAACTAAGTTACCTATTGTTGCTTATTGAGAAAAGGGTGAGAAGGAAACATGAAAATGAATCCTAAAACTAAAAGGTGATGCACCAAATAGTTTTTTGAGACTTGCACAGCTGCCTTTGCACACACAATTGATCAGCAACAAATCTAGTTTATACACAACTCATAGGTTAAATATGCCTATGCATCAATATTTCATAGGAAGGTTATGATGTTCACAATCCCAAAAGGAAAATCTACTATCTCTTCACAACTTTGAACTATTTGCATCATTTACACAACCTACAACCTACAATAATGCATATATCTTCTGCGTAAAGGTGTTGATAATGAGACAAATATCAAAATAATTAACATAACTCATAGAAATATTCATCAATCATTTGATTACACACAATAAGAAAGTTTCTAAAATGCTTAATTTTATTGATAAAGAGGTGTTACATGTAGTTGTACATGCTTGCAAAATCAGTTAAAAGGCTATCCTAGCTTGAAAGAACCTTCAAAAATTTACAATACAATAGCTAGAAGAGAAATAATTGACTTAAAACTGCCCTTAGGATTGCTTTATATGCTACTCAACAATTGCATAATGATAGGAACATGTGTTTGTTGAGTTAAACTTTCCTTGGTTTTGCAATATTGAAAACCCTATTTTACAACCCTCAAAAGTGCTCTAAAAGGTGTTGGAATGAAGAAAAAGTCTTCCCTTGACCTTGTCCACCATTAAGGCTCCTAAAACATCTCCAAAATACTCTCAAAAGGTTCAAAACTGAGTTAAATTGCCCCTAGATATTTGCCAACTGCTGCACAACTCAACAAATTCCCCCCTAGATGCTTGCCACTACTCATTTAACTCCCAATTACTAGAGAAATCTTCAAACTTGCTTAAGGAAATGTGGGAGAAAGTTTGAAAAGTCACAAGACTCTTAGGTATAGGATAAAACATAAGAAAAGTATCTGACATATGTCATTCATTTGTAAGCCTTTTATTTGAGTTGATAGTTATCAATCTTTGTCAATTTATCTCTACTCACTGTAACACTATTCAATTGTGACATTTGAGTATTTTCTATTATCACCATTCACTCCCAAACTCATCTCTACTTTCCTCCTTCATGTTTCATTTAATGAAATAAATGAGAAAAAAATCCTTGCATAGTCCATCTCATATGTTAATGATAGTAATTTGACTACCATTTCATTGTTTCTCTTACCATGACTGCCCATTGGCCATGACTTTCCATTGGTTAACTACCCTTCTAGGTTGGCTTTTCCCTGACTGTGATCTAATGCTTTTGTTAGAGTTCTTTGAATTCTACTGACTCCATATTACTACATGTAAATGTGAAATTGTCTAAGTTAGTAAATCAATAATAAGACACAAAAACATCAATGAGACGTATTACATTAAAGATTTGAATCATAAAACTACTCTAATTGGAGCAAAACAAATCTCTAAAAACGTTCCATTTTTCTCTATTCTCAAGGATCCTTTAAATCATGAGTGCTCTTAGATTTCTATGTAAATGCAAGAATCTAAGTTCCTACATGGTATTGGATGATGCAAATGATAATGGTGATATTGACAATAGATAATGATGCTAGATTATATGATGCAAATGTTGTATACAAGCTAGGATGGTAACTAAAATGCAACTATAAACTAAGACATGATTTGTAAATTAACATGATACTACAATGCTCAAATGATAAATGCTAAATGCTCTAAACTCAAACTCTAAATGCTCCAAATGCTCCAATGTTATTCCTGCATAATAAGTCTACTCAAAGATGGGATGTTAAATGTTGTAGCATGGGCTTGTATTTATAGGACTTCCAAAGCATCTTGTGATGTGGCAGCAACCAATGGTCAAGATTTCAGCATGAGGGATGAATGGTGGAGATGGCAGAATCATGAAGGATGTTCCCTTGACCAAGGGCAACATGCCAAATGTATGAGAGAATCAAATGTGTGAGATTGCTAAGTGTCAAAAGTTTGTTATGGAATTGGTTGAGAATAATGTAATTTAAATATTAGTCATATTTAAATACATGTGACACTTGATGATGTAGCCAAAAAGTGTTGTAGACATGTGACTAAATTTGAATTTGAAATTATTCAAAATTAGTGAGAAGATATTTAATTAAACAAATTATTGACATTTGTTTATTTAATTAAATTTAGAAGAATGTGTTTTAAGATGAAGAATTTAGAAAAGTGTAAACTATATAAATAAATTGAGAATTTATTTATAAGTAGATGAAATAAAAGGGATCATTAATTAAATAGCTAGTATTTAATTAATTAATTGTCTTGACCGATTTTAGGTGTATACATTTTGCTCCTCTTTGAAGTAATATTAGTGTTTACACGTTGCTTCAAAGAAAAATTTGTTGGTGCTGCCGAAAAAAATAAAATTTGATGCCCCAGACATTGATTTTCAGGTGATGATAGATATATACCCCCTCGGGAGGTAAATCGATGAATTTTTGGTTTTTTGAGATTTTTTGAAATTTTTGAAATTTTGATGATTTGATGATGATTTGCAGATTTTTATGATGCAGAAATGATTTATCTCCCGAAAAAGAAGATTGAACCTGCTAGATTAATTGATGCCTTATGTTGCCTCCTTGTGTTTGATGTTTGATGATTGCATTCAATCAATTGATTTGATGATGTTGATGTGATAGTTGATGATTGACCTCATGATAGGTGAGGATCAATGATAGGATGATGATGATTGACCTCATGATAGGTGAGGGCCAATGATAGGATGTTGATGATTATCCTCATGATAGGTGAGGATCAATGATAGATTGATGATTGACCTCATGATAAGCGAGGATCAATCATAGGATAATGATGATTGACCTCATGATAGGTGAGGGTCAATGATAGGATGTTGATGATTGTCCTCATGATAGGTGAGGATCAATGATAGATTGATTATGATGATGATTGTCCTCATGATAGGAGAGGATCAATGATAAATTCTCACGAGATTTGATCAAAATTGCATTAGAGCTTATTAGATTGATTAATTGATTGATTGATAAGATTTTTGATTTATGATATGTTATGATCATAGGAGGATTTTTGTATCTGGTGCAAGTGGATTCAGATTTGATTGGGCAATGTGGTTTGACTTCTCTAATTGATTGATATGCCCCAGTATAGGATTGATTAATGTACTGAGACTTGATGATGTATTGATACTTGATGTATACACTTATTCAGTCAGAGATTTTGTGATTTCTGCCACTTCTTTGATGTATCTCTTTGACACATTTGGATATCATTGTATACTTGACATTGTGATTTTGAGATTTATATGATATGCAGTGATGATGAGTAATCTGCATGTGTTTATGATTTCATGATGGATTCCTATGATGGATGCATTTAATTTCTATGTTATGATGCTTATGTGATACTTATATGATGATGGTATGATATGCTATGGATGCAAATGATAAAAGATGCGTTATGATTCTATGATGCTTTATGAATGATGTTTTATGCTATATGAGATGGATTTGATTATGAAAATGATGTGTGATGTTTATGTACGTTCATGTGATGATTATGATGATCCAGTTAGTCCTTTGTCAGTCTTGGATTTGAGTAATAACAAATTCATAGGTTGTATTCCATACACCCTGGAAAATCTATCTTCACTACTAATTTTAGATGTTCATAACAATGGTCATGTTCCTTAGCAACCTTTTCTTCTTGGAAATCTTACTCTGCTGGATATGTCTTTCAATCTTCTTAATGGACCATTTTCTTAATCCATTAATAATAGATGAAATGATTTTGATTATGCAAGTGAGATGCAATGCACTTCTTTTTATGTTTTTTGATGTGGATATTATGATGTAATGCATGGATGGATGAATGATGTGAGAATGATTTCTAATGTATGCAAATGATGATGCAACTGATTATGCACCTATATGAGAATGATATATTTTTGTTAATGTCAAGTGTACTCAATCTATTAATGATAGAGATAACATCATTTGGAAACTTGTTCCAGCCTTGGAAAACCCCATAACTACAGATGCAAAAACTATCATGGATGCAAGCTACTTAACCATGCAGATCTAATATGCAAATTTTGTCATCGTAACAGTTGATTTTTCATGATTTTTATCATCATTGAGCTTTTAAAATGTTGAAAGTGAGTACAAACATCGATGGTATAATTAGACCATGATGACTTGAGTACTACTTCCATGATTTTTGATAGTGTAAGTTAACACAAGCATCTAGGTATAATTGAACCGAGATGACCTGAGAATTGCTTGCATAAATAGACAAGAGTTAATCATTTTCCTATGCAAAATTAGAATGTCATCAATGATACTTTATAGAGCATGTCCCACGACAATTTCCACAGTAGTAATAAATAACTCATAAATAGTAGACAAAGAAAAATCATATTCCTTCCTAGCTCCTTTAGTTCAATACATCATCAAGGTGATCTAGAGATATGATAACAAAAAATCAAAGTACAACAATTGAACATTCATGCCGCATGCTAAAGCCATGATTCATAAAGAACATCATTCCTTTAAAGTTTGTTTTGATTTGATTGATTTTGTTGTTTGATATAGATGGTTGATGTGTTCATGTTTGTGATTGATGTTCAATGTTGGGTTGCACTATGATCGTTCTATTTTTTGTGTTTTCTAACTGTTGTTTTTCCATTAGTTTAAGCTCAAAGTTTATTGCTTCCAGTGAGTTCAGGATTTTTCCCCCAATCTAGGGTGAGACACGACCGCGATTCCAAGATATGTACATGGAGCTTTCCAATGATAGGTAGAATGATGGCAAAAGCAAATGGTGAAAGTGAATGGTTGACATGCTCAAATAGATGGAAAAGCTAATCTATCACAAATAGCGCATGTTGCCAGGTTTTCACTACTTGTTTTTATTGCACTTTTTCATATTTTTATGATTTTTATTTTATTTTTTTATTTTCACTTCTTCTTTTTTTGTTTTTGTTTATGTTACTATGACACCTGTTTGCCAGGTTTTCATCAAGGCAACCATTTTTTCAGGACTTTTTCTTATGCACTAGATGAATTAGGTGTAGAATTTCTTCAGATGTAGGTTGTTGAGGGGTTCATCAAACAAATCCCCTTCTGGTGTGGACAATTGATATGCTCCTGATTCGAAGACTGATACAATGATAAAGGGACCTAGCCAGTTTGGTTCAAATTTCCCCTTCTCTAAATCCTGTTGATTATGGGGATTTTCTTTCAAGACTAAGTCACCTACCTAAAATGTTCTAGGCTTTACTATGTGATTGTAACTTCTGCATATCCTTTATTGATAAGCATTTAGGTGATCAACGGCATGTTGACGACATTCATCCAACAGTTCCAATTCTTGTAATCTAGACACTATGTAATCCTCATCTGAAATGATCCCTTTTAGTGACACACGAAGTGATGGTAGTTCAACCTCAATAGGTAGAATGGCCTCTGATCCATATACTAGAGCATAGGGTGTGGCTCCTATTAGGGTGTAGATACTGGTTCTGTAAGACCACTAGGCAGGGTTCAGTTGAATGTGCCAATCACGTCCAGCCTCATAGACAGTTTTCTTCAGGATTTTTCGGGATAGTTTTGTTTGAGGCCTCTAATTGGTTGTTTCCTTGAGGATAGTATGGTGTAGAAAATAGATGTTGAATATGGAACTTCTTGTAGAAGTTGTCAGATCCAACTTCAGAGCCCAAGAACACTTGCATGCAAGAGATACCTATCACATGGAAGAGAATGGAGAAAAAAGCAAGAGAGGGTTTTAAGCTCTGTAATATCAGAGATCTATTATCAGAATAATAAAAAAGAAAACAAGAGTCAATCCTTATAAAAGGAGATCAATACCAAAAGGAAAACCTAACCCTAAGGTGAGTGCATTTAATAATTTAATATTAATTATTAAATGACTAATATATGTGCATAAAGTGAAATATTAAGAGGAGAGTAAAGTTAATTAATTACTTTACTCTAACACCCCCCCTTAAGATGAGCTACAATGCAGCTACAAACAATGCAACAGAGGGTCCCGACAACATGGCTTGATCAGGTACCCGAATACAACAAAATCTCTATAAAGTGGAGAAATAGAGAAAACCTCATGGGAAAAACACTACTCCAAAAGAGAGAAAAGAAAGGAATGAAATGCACTAATGAAAGAAGGATAGGAGGTGGATTACATGATACCCCCCATAGACAGCTTCTATCATATAATTAAATATACAATGGTCTCCATAGGAGAGACAGAAAGAGAGAAGAAGGCCCCCCCACAATGAAGAAACTCCTATCACAATGGTAGATGTCTGATGTAGAATCCAAAAGGAGATCCTGAAGCGGCAAATGATATTCCTCTCATTGGGAAGAAACGGATCCAAAGGATGATGTCGAAGAAACCCTGTGAAGAGTGATGAACCAATCTATCTCAAGATGTGTGCCATGATAGGATGCTGAAGAATCTCGTTGTCTGAACTAAAACAAATTATGTCAAATCCAAACTAAACTAAAGACTCCTAAACTACAACCTCTGAATGCACAGATGATGGTGGGCTAATAGCAGGAATATGGCTATCAACAAAGAGGAGATGAATGTCCTCAAAATAATCCTCCAAATCTGCAATATGGGACTCAACAAACAAGAAAGATATGTCTGCAAGATAAGAGTCCAAAGTAGCTATGTCTGGAAGGTGAATGATGCCCTGTTGCACTGAATAAGGAATAATAGGAGATGTTGATGCATGTATAATCTTAGTTTGAAGAGTAGGAACTGTGAGACAAGCCTCTGATCCATCGAAATATGTAAGGGTGTCTAAATACTGAAGTTCCTTTAAAGTATCATGATCAAAGGGTGCATTCTTTCTCCAAGCAATGGGTAAGAGACAATCTGAAGCAGAATCCTCTAGGAATGGAGAGAGATTGGGGTCTCCATAGATCTCCCAAAGACGTGTCCAAAGTGGGTGGGGACAATCAATGTCCGATATAGCCCACACAGTGTCATCATCAACACTAGACGATATAAGTCCTACTATGTGATCTCTAATGATATCCCAAGCTAGTTTTCCCTTTGAAGTGGCTAGTTCAGGTATGAGATCATATAAATAAGGTAGAATATTAAGCCACCTACAATGTGTAAGTATTCCCTTTGCCCATGACTCATAATTACCCCGTTCCAGAATTACAACTAAAGGGTGAGTAGAAAAACCCATGATAACTCTTCAAACTAAAACATCTGAGACTAACTGACCTCAATACTGATAAATCAGATCAAATAAATCCATCCCACATAAACAAATCATTTCCAGGTGCCAAAAAGTCCAAGTAATTGATAGATGTGTGAAAACACAAAAAACTAAATAAAATGTACCTGGGGTAGATTCTGGAAAAATAAATGATAGATCTATAAATAGCATAGAAACACCTTTCCAACGCCTATTCATTTGTGAAAAACGGAGTCTGTATGCAAAAGATATGGCTCTGGGAGTGCAAAAAGCTTGTTCTAACTTTGACTGAGAAAAAAGGAATCAAAACAGAAAAAACTAAAAATTACACTTGCACCATTAGATCAGCACTGGAATCATCTTTCCAACAGTATCTCATTTGGAAAAAACGGAGATCGTACGCCCATTTTACACCCGATTTTGTGAAATTGCTCGAAAAAGTCCAATTTAGCCACCAAGAGCCCTCAAGAGCTAAAAAAAACAAGCCCCTAGTCGCATGCGCGGCCAGGGGTCTGGCGGTTAGGGGCTGTTGGTGCAGTTCTTGGTCACATTCGTGACCACCGGCTGGGGCTGGGCGGTCACAAGCAGTGGTCACGAATGTGACCAAGAGCTACACTAATGAAAGAAGGATAGGAGGTGGATTACATGATACCCCCCATAGACAGCTTCTATCATATAATTACATATACAATGGTCTCCATAGGAGAGACAGAAAGAGAGAAGAAGGCCCCCCCACAATGAAGAGATACCTGTCACATGGAAGAGAATGGAGAAAAAAGCAAGAGAGGGTTTTAAGCTCTGTAATATCAGAGATCTATTATCAGAACAATAGAAAAGAATACAAGAGATCAATCCTTATAAAAGGAGATCAATACCGAAAGGAAAACCTAGCCCTAAGGTGAGTGCATTTAATAATTTAATATTAATTATTAAATGACTAATATATGTGCATAAAGTGAAATCTTAAGAGGAGAGTAAAGTTAATTAATTACTTTACTCTAACACCCCCCCTTAAGATGAGCTACAATGCAGCTACAAACAATGCAAAAGAAAGCAATGGAACTACAATGCAACAGAGGGTCCCAACAACATGGCTTGATCAGGTACCCGAATACAACAAAATCCCTATAAAGTGGAGAAATAGAGAAAACCTCATGGGAAAAACTCTACTCCAAAAGAGAGAAAAGAAAGGAATGAAATGCACTAATGAAAGAAGGATAGGAGGTGGATTACATGATACCCCCCATAGACAGCTTCTATCATATCATTAAATATACAATGGTCTCCATAGGAGAGACAGAAAGAGAGAAGAAGGCCCCCCCACAATGAAGAAACTCCTATCACAATGGTAGATGCCTGATGTAGAATCCAAAAGGAGATCCTGAAGCGGCAAATGATATTCCTCTCCTTGGGAAGAAACGGATCCAAAGGATGATGTCGAAGAAACCCTGTGAAGAGTGATGAACCAATCTATCTCAAGATGTGTGCCATGATAGGATGCTGAAGAATCTCGCTGTCTGAACTAAAACAAATTATGTCAAATCCAAACTAAACTAAAGACTCCTGAACTACAACCTCTGAATGCACAGATGATGGTGGGCTAATAGCAGGAATATGGCTGTCAACAAAGAGGAGATGAATGTCCTCAAAATAATCCTCCAAATCTGCAATATAGGACTCAAAAAACAAGAAAGATATGTCTGCAAGATAAGAGTCCAAAGTAGCTATGTCTGGAAGGTGAATGATGCCCTGTTGAACTGAATAAGGAATAACAGGAGATGTTGATGCATGTATAATCTCAGTCTGAAGAGTAGGAACTGTGAGACAAGCCTCTAATCCATCGGAATATGTAAGGGTGTCTAAATACTGAAGTTCCTTTAAGGTATCATGATCAAAGGGTGCATTCTTTCTCCAAACAATGGGTAAGAGACAATCTGAAGCAGAATCCTCTAGGAATGGAGAGAGATTGGGGTCTCCATAGATCTCCCAAAGACGTGTCCAAAGTGGGTGGGGACAATCAATGTCCGATATAGCCCACACAATGTCATCATCAACACTAGACGATATAAGTCCTACTATGTGATCTCTAATGATATCCCAAGCTAGTTTTCCCTTTGAAGTGGCTAGTTTAGGTATGAGATCATACAAATAAGGCAGAATATTAAGCCACCTACAATGTGTAAGTATTCCCTTTGCCCATGACTCATAATTACACCGTTCCAAAATTACAACTAAAGGGTGAGTAGAAAAACCCATGATAACTCTTCAAACTAAAACATCTGAGACTAACTGACCTCAATACTGATAAATCAGATCAAATAAATCCATCCCACGTAAACAAATCATTTCCAGGTGCCAAAAATTCCAAGTAATTGATAGATGTGTGAAAACACAAAAAACTAAATAAAATGTACCTGGGGTAGATTCTAGAAAAATAAATGATAGATCTAGAAATAGCATAGAAACACCTTTCCAATGCCTATTCGTTTGCGAAAAACGGAGTCTGTATGCAAAAGATATGGCTCTGGGAGTGCAAAAAGCTTGTTCTGACTTTGACTGAGAAAAAAGGAATCAAAACAGAAAAAACTGAAAATTACACTTGCACCATTAGATCAGCACTGGAATCAGCTTTCCAACAGTATCTCATTTGGAAAAAACAGAGATCGTACACCCATTTTACACCCGATTTCGTGAAATTGCTTGAAAAAGTCCAATTTAGCCACCAAGAGCCCTCAAGAGCTAAAAAAAACAAGCCCCTAGTCGCATGCGCGGCCAGGGGTCTGGCGGTCAGGGGCTGTCGGTGCAGCTCTTGGTCACATTCGTGACCACCGGTTGGGGCTGGGCGGTCGCAGGCAGTGGTCACAAATGTGACCAAGAGCTACACTAATGAAAGAAGGATAGGAGGTGGATTACATGATACCCCCCATAGACAGCTTCTATCATATAAGTATATACAATGGTCTCCATAGGAGAGAGAAAGAGAGAAGAAGGCCCCCACAATGAAGAGATAACTGTCACATGGAAGAGAATGGAGAAAAAAGCAAGAGAGGGTTTTAAGCTCTGTAATATCAGAGATCTATTATCAGAACAATAGAAAAGAATACAAGAGATCAATCCTTATAAAAGGAGATCAATACCGAAAGGAAAACCTAACCCTAAGGTGAGTGCATTTAATAATTTAATATTAATTATTAAATGACTAATATATGTGCATAAAGTGAAATCTTAAGAGGAGAGTAAAGTTAATTAATTACTTTACTCTAACACCCCCCCTTAAGATGAGCTACAATGCAGCTACAAACAATGCAAAAGAAAGCAATGGAACTACAATGCAACAGAGGGTCCCGACAACATGGCTTGATCAGGTACCCGAATACAACAAAATCTCTATAAAGTGGAGAAATAGAGAAAACCTCATGGAAAAAACTCTACTCCAAAAGAGAGAAAAGAAAGGAATGAAATGCACTAATGAAAGAAGGATAGGAGGTGGATTACATGATACCCCCCATAGACAGCTTCTATCATATAATTAAATATACAATGGTCTCCATAGGAGAGACAGAAAGAGAGAAGAAGACCCCCCCACAATGAAGAAACTCCTATCACAATGGTAGATGCCTGATGTAGAATCCAAAAGGAGATCCTGAAGCGGCAAATGATATTCCTCTCCTTGGGAAGAAACGGATCCAAAGGATGATGTCGAAGAAACCCTGTGAAGAGTGATGAACCAATCTATCTCAAGATGTGTGCCATGATAGGATGCTGAAGAATCTCGCTGTCTAAACTAAAACAAATTATGTCAAATCCAAACTAAACTAAAGACTCCTGAACTACAACCTCTGAATGCATAGACGATGGTGGGCTAATAGCAGGAATATGGCTGTCAACAAAGAGGAGATGAATGTCCTCAAAATAATCCTCCAAATCTGCAATATAGGACTCAACAAACAAGAAAGATATGTCTGCAAGATAAGAGTCCAAAGTAGCTATGTCTGGAAGGTGAATGATGCCCTGTTGCACTGAATAAGGAATAATAGGAGATGTTGATGCATGTATAATCTTAGTCTGAAGAGTAGGAACTGTGAGACAAGCCTCTAATCCATCGGAATATGTAAGGGTGTCTAAATACTGAAGTTCCTTTAAGGTATCATGATCAAAGGGTTCATTCTTTCTCCAAGAAATGGGTAAGAGACAATCTGAAGCAGAATCCTCTAGGAATGGAGAGAGATTGGGGTCTCCATAGATCTCCCAAAGATGTGTCCAAAGTGGGTGGGGACAATCAATGTCCGATATAGCCCACACAATGTCATCATCAACACTAGACGATATAAGTCCTACTATGTGATCTCTAATGATATCCCAAGCTAGTTTTCCCTTTGAAGTGGCTAGCTCAGGTATGAGATCATACAAATAAGGCAGAATATTAAGCCACCTACAATGTGTAAGTATTCCCTTTGCCCATGACTCATAATTACCCCGTTCCAGAATTACAACTAAAGGGTGAGTAGAAAAACCCATGATAACTCTTCAAACTAAAACATCTAAGACTAACTGACCTCAATACTGATAAATCAGATCAAATAAATCCATCCCACGTAAACAAATCATTTCCAGGTGCCAAAAAGTCCAAGTAATTGATAGATGTGTGAAAACACAAAAAACTAAATAAAATGTACCTGGGGTAGATTCTAGAAAAATAAATTATAGATCTAGAAATAGCATAGAAACACCTTTCCAACGCCTATTCGTTTGTGAAAAACGGAGTCTGTATGCAAAAGATATGGCTCTGGGAGTGCAAAAAGCTTGTTCTAACTTTGACTGAGAAAAAAGGAATCAAAACAGAAAAAACTGAAAATTACACTTGCACCATTAGATCAGCACTGGAATCAGCTTTCCAATAGTATCTCATTTGGAAAAAATGGAGATCGTACGCCCATTTTACACCCGATTTCGTGAAATTGCTCGAAAAAGTCCAATTTAGCCACCAAGAGCCCTCAAGAGCTAAAAAAAACAAGCCCCTAGTCGCATGCGCGGCCAGGGGTCTAGCGGTCAGGGGCTGTCGGTGCAGCTCTTGGTCACATTCATGACCACCGGCTGGGGCTGGGCGGTCGCAGGCAGTGGTCACGAATGTGACCAAGAGCTACACTAATGAAAGAAGGATAGGAGGTGGATTACATGATACCCCCCATAGACAGCTTCTATCATATAATTACATATACAATGGTCTCCATAGGAGAGACAGAAAGAGAGAAGAAGGCCCCCCCATAATGAAGAGATACCTGTCACATGGAAGAGAATGGAGAAAAAAGCAAGAGAGGGTTTTAAGCTCTGTAATATCAGAGATCTATTATCAGAACAATAGAAAAGAATACAAGAGATCAATCCTTATAAAAGGAGATCAATACCGAAAGGAAAACCTAACCCTAAGGTGAGTGCATTTAATAATTTAATATTAATTATTAAATGACTAATATATGTGCATAAAGTGAAATCTTAAGAGGAGAGTAAAGTTAATTAATTACTTTACTCTAACACCCCCCCTTAAGATGAGCTACAATGCAGCTACAAACAATGCAAAAGAAAGCAATGGAACTACAATGCAACAGAGGGTCCCGACAACATGGCTTGATCAGGTACCCGAATACAACAAAATCTCTATAAAGTGGAGAAATAGAGAAAACCTCATGGGAAAAACTCTACTCCAAAAGAGAGAAAAGAAAGGAATGAAATGCACTAATGAAAGAAGGATAGGAGGTGGATTACATGATACCCCCCATAGACAGCTTCTATCATATCATTAAATATACAATGGTCTCCATAGGAGAGACAGAAAGAGAGAAGAAGGCCCCCCCACAATGAAGAAACTCCTATCACAATGGTAGATGCCTGATGTAGAATCCAAAAGGAGATCCTGAAGCGGCAAATGATATTATTCTCCTTGGGAAGAAACGGATCCAAAGGATGATGTCGAAGAAACCCTGTGAAGAGTGATGGACCAATCTATCTCAAGATGTGTGCCATGATAGGATGCTGAAGAATCTCGCTGTCTGAACTAAAACAAATTATGTCAAATCCAAACTAAACTAAAGACTCCTGAACTACAACCTCTGAATGCACAGATGATGGTGGGCTAATAGCAGGAATATGGCTGTCAACAAAGAGGAGATGAATGTCCTCAAAATAATCCTCCAAATCTGCAATATAGGACTCAACAAATAAGAAAGATATGTCTGCAAGATAAGAGTCCAAAGTAGCTATGTCTGGAAGGTGAATGATGCCCTGTTGCACTGAATAAGGAATAATAGGAGATGTTGATGCATGTATAATCTCAGTTTGAAGAGTAGGAACTGTTAGACAAGCCTCTGATCCATCGAAATATGTAAGGGTGTCTAAATACTGAAGTTCCTTTAAGGTATCATGATCAAAGGGTGCATTCTTTCTCCAAGCAATGGGTAAGAGACAATCTGAAGCAGAATCCTCTAGGAATGGAGAGAGATTGGGGTCTCCATAGATCTCCCAAAGACGTGTCCAAAGTGGGTGGGGACAATCAATGTCCGATATAGCCCACACAGTGTCATCATCAACACTAGACGATATAAGTCCTACTATGTGATCTCTAATGATATCCCAAGCTAGTTTTCCCTTTGAAGTGGCTAGTTCAGGTATGAGATCATACAAATAAGGCAGAATATTAAGCCACCTACAATGTGTAAGTATTCCCTTTGCCCATGACTCATAATTACCCCGTTCCAGAATTACAACTAAAGGGTGAGTAGAAAAACCCATGATAACTCTTCAAACTAAAACATTTGAGACTAACTGACCTCAATACTGATAAATCAGATCAAATAAATCCATCCCACGTAAACAAATCATTTCCAGGTGCCAAAAAGTCCAAGTAATTGATAGATGTGTGAAAACACAAAAAACTAAATAAAATGTACCTGGGGTAGATTCTGGAAAAATAAATGATAGATCTATAAATAGCACAGAAACACCTTTCCAATGCCTATTTGTTTGCGAAAAACGGAGTCCGTATGTAAAAGATATGGCTCTGGGAGTGCAAAAAGCTTGTTCTAACTTTGACTGAGAAAAAAGGCATCAAAATGGAAAAAACTAAAAATTACACCTACACCATCAGATCAGGGCCAGAATCATCTTTCCAATGATATCTCGTTTGGAAAAAATGGAGATTGTACACCCATTTGATACCCGATTTCGTGAAATTGCTCGAAAAAGTCCAATTTAGCCACCAGGTGCCCTCAAGAGCTAAAAAAACAAGCCCCTGGTCGCATGCGCGGCCAGGGGTCTTGCGGTTAGGGGCTATCGGTGCAGCTCTTGGTCACATTCGTGACCACCGGCTAGGGCTAAGCGGTCACAGGGGTGGCGTGTGGGCTGTGGGAGGTGCGCTGGTGGTGTGGCGCGGTGCTTGAGAGGGCCACGAGCGGGGCACGGGCTGGGCGGCACAGCAGTTGCTGCTTGGCTGCGGCCGGCTGTGCCGCCGATGGCGGTGGCCGCCGAGCAGCCCTTTGGCGATGCTCGTCGTTTACATTGGCTGCACAAAAATTTTGAAAAAAAACTTTTTTATTTTTTTATTTTTTTTTAAGTTTTGACCTCGATCTGTGTGCCTTGGAGCCATATGGCCTTGGGGCAAAAAAATTTTGCCTTTTGGTGCAACTGTGGCCGAATTGGTCGTGCTTTATATGAAAATAGGGGTTTTTGGGCGCTGCGGACTAAATGGTGAGGTCCGTTTTGGCTCAAAAATGCCCAAAAAATTAGGCAACCCCCAAATCCATAAAAAATCAAACTAAAAAACTGTGAAAGCCTGATCAAACCCTCGTAACTCCAAAATCTTCAAAACAAGAACAGGTTAGTAGGTCTACTCTGATACCATGTAGAAGTTGTCAGATCCAACTTCAGAGCCCTAGAACACCTGCATGCAAGAGATACCTGTCACATGGAAGAGAATGGAGAAAAAAGCAAGAGAGGGTTTTAAGCTCTGTAATATCAGAGATCTATTATCAAAACAATAGAAAAGAATACAAGAGATCAATCCTTATAAAAGGAGATCAATACCAAAAGGAAAACCTAACCCTAAGGTGAGTGTATTTAATAATTTAATATTAATTATTAAATGACTAATATATGTGCATAAAGTTAAGAGGAGAGTAAAGTTAATTAATTACTTTACTCTAACACTTCTCACAAAGTTCTTGGATATCCTGATTCTTGAAAGGTCTGTCATTATCTGTGATAATGGATTGAGGGATGCCATACCAACAGATGATATAATTCAGGAAGAAGGATGCAATTTTTTTTCCTATGATGGTGGTTAAGGGAACCGCTTCAATCCACTTCGTAAAGTACTTTGTGGCTATGATGATGAATTTGTGTCCATTTGATGAAGATGGATAAATTTTTCCTATAAGATCCAGTCCCCACTGACAGAAAGGCCATGTTGATCTGAAAGGTTGCAACTCTTGTGTGGGTGCATATATCAGGTTTCCATGAACTTGATATTTTTGGCACTTTTTGACATATTGAAAAGACTCCTCCATATTCGGCCAGTAATACCCCAAACGTAGGAGTTTCTTAGCTAAAGTGAGGTCACTTGAATGTGTGCCACAGATACCTTCATGAACTTCATGTAAAACAGTTTTAGCTTCATTATATTCTAGATATCGAAGGAGAGTACCATCAAGACCTCGTCCATGAAGTACATTGGCTATTAGGGTATGTCGAGCTGCTTGTTGGATAAGATTTCATTTTTGGTTTTGGGATAAATCGTGTGGGAGGGTATTGTCTTTTAGATAGGTGTAGATTTTCCCATAGGCAGAAGCTATTGGCAAAAGCAAGGACAGATAACTAAGAGGGGGGGTGAATCAGTTGTCACAAAAATTTAAACTTTACAAACTTAACTTAACTTTAATCTCAGATCTGATGAATAAACAATTAACCATAAGCAATTAACACATCAGAGAGACAAAGAACACCAAGATTTTTGTGTGGAAACCCTGTTAGGGGAAAAACCACGGTGGTTGTCAATCCATAAGATTATACTTTGTTAACAGTATAAAGAAGAAGAATAAGGGGAATGCACATGCATTCAGGCTCACTGCCTAGAGTTCACTGTTCAATTACAAATAGAAGACTCACTGTCTTATAGAAAGATTCAGATTAAAACCATCTGGAAATTTGAACTGAGAGAATGGCTTATGTCCAAGCCTGATTATAGTTCCAATTAGGCACAGTACTTCTGCATACTTCACTCAACCTTCTACACACTTTCTCTTCAATGATATTCACACTTATGCACACAAGAGCACAAAATGCATACTCAACACACTAACCACACTTCACATATTCCACAAAATTGCTTCTTATATATCCACCACAAAGATTTCACCATAACAAAGTCAGCCAGAGGAAAAGAATATATTTTCAATGTCGTCTTAAATTCACAATTAAATTTTCAATGCACACCCACCAAGGTCATCCACAACATAGTGGGGACCCAAATTCACTTCTCCAAAACAATAATACTCTAATTAATCATGCCTCGAACATCCACAACACGCTAGCATCAACATGTCATCCAAGAATAATAAAAATTGGACATGCGCAAGAAAATATTTTCAATCACGAGCTTCATCAGATCATGTGGACGTACCACAAAGATAGAGGATGAACTAGAGACATCTGAAAACACCAAGAAATAGCAGAGAGACATCCACGACAACCGAGATAACCAGGAACATACAATCTTCACTTAGAAACTTTGACAGAGACCAGCAAACACTGTCATACCACAACTTACATACGAGTTCATGTGGACCTCTGAAACTTCTAGTAGATGATCTAGACATACTCAACATTAAACCCTTTGATCCACAACAACTAACCTTTTACGTACATAACGTAATGCCTTCATGACCTGCACAGTCCCACTAGGAACCTGGAACACATTCACTTATAATTTTCTCAATATCCTCGACATATACAACACTTAGAATATCAAATGCTAATAGTGTTGACATCAATGACAACCACGTATCAGCATCACATCACACCATCCAACATTTTCCCAATAATCTCCCCCTTTGGCATTGATGGCAACACAAGATGTGAAAAATACCATCAACCCAACACACTGCACAATTTCTCTTCTTCTTGGAAAGATTTTTCATTCTGCACTTCTCCCCCTTAGATATTTACATTTTTCACATTACACTTCTCCCCCTTTGACATCAATGGCAAAGGTAACTATGATCTTTCCACACACATGTTCTGAACCATATCTCTGCACATCTGACTACTCCCCCTTAGTAGTAGCCACATAAACATCAATCCGGATTAAAATATAGTAATGTAGCTCACAAATTGATGCAAGTAAGTGTATCATTTAGTTCTTGTCGGGAGGGGTAACTACCCCTAGCATTCCTCTAAGATACTCAAAAGTATATTTCAGCAATGGCTTTGTAAAGATATCTGCAATATATTCTTTTGTAGGCACATACTCATTCTAACTTCCTTCTCATTCACTTTCTCCCTTAAGAAGTGAAACTTGATTGATATATGCTTGGTCTTCGAGTGTAGTACCAGATTCCTTGACATATTTATTGCACTTGAGTTGTCACAGTATATTGCAATAGGTTCTTCATATATCACCTTGATATCTTTAAGCATTTATTTCATCCATAGCACCTGAGTACAATTATTTGCAGCAGCAATATATTCTACTTCAGCAGTGGATAGAGAAATAGAGCTCTGCTTCTTGCTTAACCAGGATACTAGCTTCTTCCCAAGGAAGAAAGCACCACCACTAGTAATTTTTCTATCATCCACATCACCAACCCAATTAGCATATGTATAAGCACATAGTGTAAGATCATCATCCTTTGAATACCAAAGTCCAAAATCAGCAGTTCCCTTCAAGTATTTGAAAATTCTTTTGACAATAGTTACATGTGATTCTTTCGGATTGGCTTGAAATCTTGCAACCATACATACAACATGCATGATATATGGCCTTGTCTGTGTCAAGTAGAGTAATCCTCCAATCATTGATCTGTATCTAGTTTGATTTGCCTTAGGATAATCATCATTTTATGTCAACTTACATCTGGTTACCATGGGTGTACCAACCGGTTTGGAATCATCCATACCAAACTTCTTTAACAGTTCTTTCACATACTTGGACTGAGATATGAAAATCCCTTGATCCAATTGTGAAACTTGCAATCCCAAAAATAATTTCATTTCACCAATCATGCTCATCTCAAATTCATTTTTCATTTCATTAGCAAACTTCATGCACAAATTATCATCTCCACTAAAGATGATATCATCAAAAAAAACTTCTATGATTAACTCCTTATCATGATCTATCTTGAAATATAAGTTACTGTCAGCAGTACCTTTTGAGAATCCAAGCTTCAGTAGGTATTTGTCCAGTCTGGCATACCATGCTCTTGGGGCTTGTTTGAGTCCATGCAAGGCTTTCTTTAACTTGAAAACCATGTCTTCCTCATCTATTAGCCGAAATCCATTTGGTTGTTCAATATACACTCCTTCTTCAAGTTCCCCATTTAGAAATGTAGACTTTACATCCACTTGGTAAACTTTGTAGTTCATGTAGCAACATAAGCAAGAAATAGTTTTACTGCTTCAATTCTAGCAACAGGGGCAAAGGTCTCTTCGAAATCTATACCTTCCATTTGGGAGTAACCTTTACATACCAATCTCGCCTTATTCTAAACCACTTCACCATCTTCATTCAGTTTGTTTCTGAATACCTATTTAGTGCCAATAATATTCTTGTCTTTGGGCCTAAGAACCAATGTCCATGTGTCATTCTTTTCAGTTTGTGATAGTTCTTCTTTCATAGCTTCCAGCCAATGTTCATCTTGACAAGCTTCAGTGACATTCTTAGGTTCAATCTTGGAAATTAGACAGTATTCTTCAACAAATTTCTTTCTAGTTTGCACTCCTTTGCTCTTGTCTCCTATGATTTGACTTTTAGAATGATTCAAATTTACATACCTTGGAATTTTAGGACTCTCTCAGAATTCTGTGTTTTTTGAACTTACTTGTGTAGTTGCACTTGACTGCGCTTCTTGACTGACTTGATTTATCAGAACAACTTGTGGTTGCTTCATCGGAACATATGGAATAATCTAAAGTAGATTTGGTGATTGTGAATTCTTCCCTTGGTTCATAATGTCTTCATCTGAATCATAGCTGCATCTTCTGGATTATCTGACTGAATCCTCATCCACCTTGACATTTGCACTTTCAATTACTTTTCTCAGTCTTTTGTTGTACCATTCATATGCCTTGCTCTTTGTGGAGTAACCTACGAAGATTCCTTCATCACTTCTAACATCAAACTTTCCTATCTCATCATCTCTTTTGATATAGCATTTGCTTCCAAAGATTTTTAAGTATTTGATAGTAGGCTTATGACCAAACCATAGTTCATAAGGAGTCTTACTGGAATTACCATTCACATTTACTCTATTCAAGGTATATACAATAGTACTTACCACTTCACTCCAGTACATCCGAGGCACATTTCCTTCCACCATCATTGTTCTGGCAGCATCTAGAATTGTTCTATTCTTTCTTTCTGCAACTCCATTTTGTTGAGGGGTTCGGGGAGCAGATAGTTGTCTTTTAATTCCATGCTCTTCATAGTAAGTATTGAATTATTTTGAAGGGAATTCTCCACCTCTTTCAGATCTCAGGCATTTGATCTTTAGACCTTTTTCATTTTCTACCATGGCCTTAAAGCTTTTGAACTTATCTAATGCTTCACTTTTCTCTCTCAAAAAGGAAACCCAAATCATTCTAGAGTAGTCATCAATGACAAGCATAAAATATCTTTCTCCATGAATGCTCTTAACTCTAGAGGGACCACACAAATCAATATGTAATAGTTCTAACACATTATTTGAGTGAAATTGTTGGCTTCGGAAGGAAACTCTAGTTTGTTTACCCATTTGACATTGTTGACAGATTACATTAGCAGGCTTCACTAATTTAGGCAGATCTCTTACTGCTTGAGTGGAACTTATCTTAATGATGTTGTCAAAGTTTACATGACACAATCTCCTATGCCATAACCAACTTTCATCTACTTGAGCAATTAAGCAACTACCATTAGCACTATTCAAATGAAATATGTTACCTTTAGTCTACACACCAATGGCAATCATGTTTCCAAATTTTCCATGAATCTGGAATTTTTTATCCTTGAACTATAGATCATATCCCTTATGCACCATCTGTCCAACACTTAACAAGTTATGCTTTAGGCCTTCAACATAGATAACATCATCAATATTTTTTTTACCACCAAGGCTAATAGAGCCTCTACCATGAATCACACAAGCATTATTGTCTCCAAATCTCACAACCCCACCATCATACTCTTCTAGATTCACAAACTTTCTTTTGTCACCGGTCATATGATGTGAGTATCCACTATCAATGACCCATCCATCTTTCTCCTCAACACAGGTTTCAAGAGCTTTCTTTTCTTCAGTAGATTTAGTAGGTTCGGGGTTATTTTCAATGGTAGAAATAAAAGCCCAATCATCCTCATTTCCAGCATCTTTATCGGACTCGTCATTTGTTACTGCTTCTTCAGCAAAGTAGCATTTCTTCTGAAATCTAGGTTTTCTAGGTTTAGACCTAGGAACTCTTTTAGGGCATCTTGATGCAAAGTGACCTATTTTATTGCATGAAAAACATTTAATAGGTAATACATCTTCATACTTACCTTTTCCTCTTCCTTCTTGTTTTGCAATGAGTGCTTCCAGTTCTAGAACTTCTCTATCTTGGTCTTTGATTTGTTTCATTTCTTCATCATATTTGGATGCCCTTCTAGAACTCTCTCCAGGACTATAACTTCACCTGTAGCTTCCTGATACAATAGCTTTGAATGCAGATTTAGTCTTCAGTGTGGATTCACCAAATTCACTTATTTCAAAAGAAGCAAGCTTTCCTATCAATGTGTTCTTGTCATCTTGTTTACAGACATAAACTTTTCAATAGAATGAACTTTCGACTTGTAGGAGGGAGGTAAGGATCTGAGTATCTTAGCCACAATTTCATCTTCACTTACTGAACCACCGACACATTTAATACCTAGCACTATCTCATTTACTCTTTACATAAAAGAAGTAATATTCTCATCTTCACCCATCTTCAGGTTTTTATACTTACCTTTCAGACTTTGTAGCTTAGCCATCTTTACCTGTGTATCTCCTTCATACAAATTTTCTAGCTTTATCTAGATCTCATGAGTTATCTATAGGCCTAGCACATTAGCCATCTTTGAATCTGTCAGAGTGCTCACCAATGCTTCAATGGCTCTAGTATTGCTTTTTTCATCCTTGATCTCATCAGGAGTGGAGGGTCCATTTGTAGGAATAGTGTATTGATTCTTTGTAATCTTCTAGATAACATCTCCAATGCACTGTAAATGAAATTGCATCCTAACTTTCCATAGTGAGTAGTTGGTGCCATCAAATCTAGGGTTGTCCTTCTTGAATGTTGTCATCTCATATCACCTCAAGTTGTTAGACTTTTCTTCAAAGGAACTAGCTCTAATACTAATTGTTGGCAAAAGCAAGGACAAACAACTGAGAGGGGGGGTGAATCAATTTTTGCAAAAATTTAAACTTTACAAACTTAACTTTAATCTCAAATTTGATGAATAAACAATTAACCATAAGTAATTAACACATCAGAGAGACAAAGAACACCAAGATTTTTGTGTGGAAACCCTATTAGGGGAAAAACCACAGTGGATGCCAGTCCACAAGATTATACTCTGTTAAAAGTATAAAGAAGAATAATAAGGGGAATGCACATGCATTCAGGCTCACTGCCTAGAGCTCACTGCTCAATTAAAAATAGAAGACTCACTGTCTTACAAAAAGATTCGGATTAAAACCATCTAGAAATTTGAACTGAGAGAATGGCTTATGTCCAAGACTTGTTATAGTTCCAATTAGGCACAGTACTTTTGCATACTTTGCTCAACCTTCTACACACTTGCTCTTCAATAATAATCGCACTTATGCACATAAGAGAACACAACGCATACTCAACACACTAACCACACTTCGTATATTCCGCAAAATTGCTTCTTATATATCCGCCACAAATATTTCACCATAACAAAGTTGGCTAAAGGAAAATAATATATTTTCAATGTCAGCTTAAATTCATAATTAAATTTTCAATGCGCACCCACCAAGGTCAGCCACAACATAGTGGGGACCCAAATTCACTTCTCCAAAACAAGAATACTCCAACTAATCACACCTTGAACATCCACAACACGCTAGCATCAACATGTCGGCCAAGAACAAGAAAAATCGGACATACGCAAGAAAATATTTTCAATCACGAGCTTCACTGGATCATATGGATGTACCACAAAGATAGAGGATGAACTAGAGACATCTGAAAACACCAAGAAATAGCAAAGAGACATCCGCGACAATCGAGATAACCAAGAACATACAATCTTCACTCAGAAACTTTGACAGAGACCAGCAAACACTGTTAGTCCACAACTTGCACACAAGTTCATGTGGACCTCTGAAACTTCCGGTAGATGATCTAGACATACTCAACAGTAAACCCTTTGATCCACAACAACTAACCTTTTACGTACATAACGCAATGCCTTCATGACCTGCACAGTTCCACTAGTTCTCAATATCCTCGACATATACAACACTTAGAATATCAAATGCTAATAGTGTTGACATCAATGACAACCACGTATCATCATCACATCACACCATCCAACAATTTCCCAATAGAAACATCAACCTCGACTAGATGGTAGATGACTTGAGATTTGGGGTTGTCATAGGTGGGGTTAAACAGTTGTTCCACCATGAACTCATAACAGGCTCATTTTTCAGGTATTTGCAAGAGAGAAGCAATGGTAGCCATAGCATCAGCAGCTTTGTTGTTGCCTCTAGGAATTTGCTCAAATTTCATCTCCATAAAGTACTTTTTGAAGTCATAAACCATTATTTTATATGGCATCAACTTATCATCTGTTGTTTGGTAATCATCATTCACCTGGTTAATGACTAGTTGGGAATCACCATAGACATGCAACTCTGTGATCTTCCACTCGACAACTACTTTGATTCCAATGATCAATGCTTCATACTTAGTTGTGTTGTTAGTGCAAGGAAACATCAATATGTAATACTTTGGAATGGTATGTCCTTGAGGTGTGATAAACAAGATTCCTGTGCCTAATCCATGTTGTGTGTAAGAGCCATCAAAGTACAACATCCATTGTTGTGTCACTATTGTAAAGACATCAGCATCTGGAAACTCAATGTTCATTGGACGATTGTCTTGCAATGGTGCTTCAGCTAGTTGATCCACGATGGCTTGACCCTTCATTGCTTTTTTGTCCATGTATTGGATATCAAACTCACTCAATATCCTGACCCATTTGGCTAGTCTTCCTGTCAAGGCGACTTTGCTAAGTAAATACTTCAATAGATCAATTTTAGCTATGATTTTGATAATGTGAGTCAACATGTAATGTCTTAGTTGTTGGGTAGCAAATACTACCGCCAAACAAGCTTTCTCAATAAAGGTGTAGTTGATTTCGTAGTCGTTCAAGGTTCTACTTATGTAATAAATTGCCCTCTCTTTTCCTGCAAAGTCTTCTTGTGCCAGTAAAGTACTCAAAGATACCTTTGTTGTTGCAATGTAAAGTAATAATGGCTTTCCTTTAGTTGGTGGTACCAGTATGGGTGGTAACATCATATACTACTTTAGTTGATTAAAGGTTACTTCACACTTTTCATCCCATTTGAAAGAGAAATTCTTATGTAGTAAGTGATTGAAAGGATGGGTTTTATCACCCAATTGTGTGATGAACCTCTTGATAGACTAGAATCATCCTTGTAAAGATATGAGTTGAATGATATTTTTAGGAGGAGGCATCTCCATGATGGCTTTGACCTTTGCAGGATCCACCTCAATGCCTTTAGCCGATACAATATATCCCAAAAGTTTAGTTGATGTTATGCCAAATACACATTTCTTGGGGTTTAATCTCACATTGAATTTCTCTAGTCTGGTGAAGGTTTTTTCTAGAATTTCTAGATGTCCCTCTCTAGTGAATAATTTTTTCAACAATTCATCTACACAGTCTTCCATAAAAGTGTGCATCATGTCATGGAAGATGGTGGTCATCACTCTCTGATATGCGGCTCCAACATTTTTCAACCCAAAAGGCATTACGTTCCAGCAAAATGTGCCCCAAGGACATGTGAAGATTGTTTTATCTTGATCTTTGGGTGCTATCTTTATTTGATTGTAACCTGAAAATCCATCCATAAGTGATAGCATTTCATGTCCAACTGTCAAGTCTACAATGATGTCAATGTTAGGTAGAGGAAAATCATCTTTTGGGTAAGCTTTGTTAAGATCTTTGAAATCCGTGCTTATTATGATGCTTTTTTCTGGTTTTGAAATTGACACAATATTTGATATCCACTTAGCATAGTTAATAGGTCTGATAAATCCCACATCTATTAGCTTCTTCAATTCAGCTTTCACCAAGAGGGTGATATGGGGATGCATTTTTCTCAACTTTTGCTTCACTGGTTTCACCCCGGGTGGTAGTGATAAATGATGCATGATAAGATCTGGATCTATGCCTGGCATGTCAACATAGGACCAAGAAAATTTGACTTGTCGTTCTTCAAAGAACTTGGTGAAGCTTGGTTTTTCTTCCTTTGTCATGGACACTGCTAGATGTAAAGTCTTGATTGTTTCAGCTGTGCCAACGTTGATGGATTGTGTGGGTTTAATTAGCACAAAAGATCTCTCCCGATAGTGTTCAGGAAGAGTGTCAAATATTCCATCTCTTGGTGCCTCATAGAGGTTTTCACCTTGAGATGCACTCTTCATTTTTACTTTTTCTTGATCTAATAGTGCCATTAAATGGTTTTCACTATTAGATCCATTTTTTATATTCATTATTTTGTAGCTGGAAGATTTGGCACTCCCCTTGTCTGAAGCTTCGTTATGAGATTCGCTGGTGGAACATGTTTCAGGGTTATCAGAACAAAGGAAATTCACAATAGTGTGATCATTTGGAAAGACTGGTATGTCAATCAGCTCATTTTGGTCCCAGTCAATTAGTTCAGGGTGTATCAATGGCAAGGAATCGTCATATTGGCTAAGGTCAAAAGGGGTGAGTTTCATGATGGCAACATCGTTAGAGTGTCCAATAGCAATATCGAGGTCTATGATGTTACTCTCTTTTGAAGTATCTATCTTGCTTAAAGCATGATCATCTTCACTTGAGTCATTGATATGCAGTGATCCAATTTCAAGTGGTCTAGAACTCGAGCTCCATCGCTCCATACGTGTTGGTGTATACTTTTGTATCACATCAATTTCCTTATCATGACAAGACTCTTCAAATAGGGAATCCCATTCATATTCATTGGGATCCATTTCAGAGCTATCTCTCAATTGGAGGATTCTCTCAACAACCTGTTGTCTAGTTTCTTCTTTTGATTCTTCTCTATATCCTAGTCTTGTCTTGTCCTTTGAATTCATTGTGATGGGTTGTATTGGTTCTATGATGCCTTATTTTCTTTTACCAATAAGACCTTTCCCCTCATATCCCATCTTTTATAGGATTGTCTTCCCTTTTCCATATTACTTTGTTTGTACATTGGAGGTTGATGCTTGTGATTGTTCTTCATCCTTGTACAACCAATTCAAAACCTCCTTGTCTTCTAATTCATCCACTAAAGTGCCCGCTTTTACAAACTTTCCATCAAAGAGTGTGATTGGTTGTGATGATTGTCGTCTTGATGTGGATGGTTTCCCATATGACTTAAGAGAATATGAAAGTTGTGATAAACACAATGATTGCTCAAATGAGTATTCCCCCATGCCTTTGTCTTTTAATTGGATCTTTTCAGCCTGTTTTGATAAGGCATTGAGTTGTCCTTCCTGATTTTGTGGAGTAGAATTACCAATACCTTTGTCTTTTGACTGATCCTTTTTCTCCACCCACTTTGACAAGGAATTTAGTTGTCCTTCATTGTTTGATGTGCTAGGCATTGAAGCTTCCCTGTTATGTGGCACAAAATTATCTTGTGTTGTTTTGAGGGTGTTACAATATTGTGGATTGTTGGAATCAATGATAATGGTGATTTCTTGCTCGTTGAAAGGAAATTTCAAACACTGGTGATATGTCGATGGTACAACTTGCATTTCATGAATCCAAGGATGTCCCAAGAGTATGTTGTATGTCAACTCTTTATCCAACACTTGGCAGGTTATATCTTTGACATCTGGTCCTACTTAAATTGGTAGGACAATTAATCCTTGGGAGGATCTCTCTTCATCATCATAGGCTTTGATAGTGATTTTCCTTCTAGGATCAGTAGCATTTTTTGAATATCCAAGTGCACAGACAAGTTTTAGAGTGCAAATATTTAGGCCAACTCCTCCATCTATTAGAACACATTTGACGCGATGTTTATGAATTAAAACCTCAATGTGGAGGGCAGTGTTATGTGGATGGGTGATTGATACATCACTTTATTTGGAAAATGATAGGCAATGAGGTGTGGTAAAGTGTCCTGCCATAGTTTGAAATTGGAAAACTTCCAAGTTGTTTGGTATTGTGGTGGCTACTAGAGCTTGTTCTAAGATTTCTTTGTGCGCTAATGAAATTTTGAGAAGCTCCAATATGGATATTTGAGCAAGTATTTTCTGCAACTGATCAACTATGTTATATTGAGTTGTAGGGACAACAGTTGCTTTGGATGTAGAGGAGGCATCTCCTTTCAATGTTACTTTAGCTTTCCCTCTTGTGATTGCGTTGATTGGTGAATTGTCTTGTTTTTCTTTGATTTTAATGACATTGATTTGGTTGTCACTTGTAGCAAAGTTTGTGATCAACTTCATTAGTGTGATGTCATTAATATGATGTGGTTTGGTGTCATGGTGATGATTTTCAATTGTAGAAATGTTTCTTTGGCCCTTTATTTTAATATCCTTGTTTTGATGTTCAACTACCTCAACACAATGAATGGTAGAATCATAAATATAGTTCACATTTTTTCCCTTGGTATTTGATGAAGAAGATTCCCCTTTTTTCATAGTTTGCTAAAGGGTTCTTGAATGCTCCATGATCATTATTTTTTTGGGGTCCTTCCACGAATATGGTCTTATTATCAATCAAGTCTTGCATCAAATGTTTCAATTGCATGCAATCATTAGTTTTATGTCCTTTTTTTTGATGAAAGTCACAAAAATGTGCATCATTCCACCATGGAGGCTTAACTTATGGTTCCCAATTTCTTGCCTCTGGTAATGTTCTAACTTTAACTTCCAGAAGTTCCTTTAATGTTGATTCTAATGATTGTCCCAAAAGTGTGAATCTTCTTTGATTGGAGGATGTTCGATATGGTGGTCTTCTAGATTCAACATTACCTTGATTATTGTTTTGGTTGACATTTTGGTTGTTGTTTTGATTGTCGGTTGGATTATTGTTTTGATTGGTTTTGGTGGTCGTTGCCGTCAAGTTGAATATTGGTTTTGCATTTTGTGTTTCAGCTACACCATCATTGTTACCAACATTTTTATTTTGTTGCCAAAACTTTGGTTTATCACTGTTGTTATAATTGTTAGAGGAGCTTGATGTGTTGTTTTCATTGTAAATTTTTATGACTCCTCTTTTGACCAAATATTCTTCAATTTTAATCCATTTTCAATCAATTTTTCAAAGGTAGGTGGGCATTGTAATTCCAATTTGTAGCTCATCTCGTCATTTAGGTCATCAATAAAGATTTCCATCTTTTCCTTTTCAGGTACGGGACAAGAATTTCTTGCAAATAACCTTCTCCATTTTTGTACAAAAGTGAGGAATGGTTCACCCTTTTTCTTTTTCTTTGATCGTTATATCATGTTGGATGTTATAAGAGTATTGGGTGATGAACTTGTTAACCAATTCTTCAAAGGTTTTAATTGGTGGTGCAAGTTTGGAAAACCATTCAAGGCATTTTCCACCCAGGCTACGTGGAAACAATCTCATCAAGTAAGTTTCTTCGTGTGCAAATTCAAGACTCATGGTTCTAAATTCCCTCACATGATCTATTGGATTGGTTTTACCATTGTATTTATCATACTTTGGGAATTCACAATGTTTGGAAAAATGAATCATGTTGATATCTTGTTCAAAAGGATATGGGAAAATGTCTTGTATCAAGTATCATTTTGAGGTTCCCCTTTGCATGTCATGAATTTGTTGTTGGAGGTTTTTCATTTGATGAGTTAAGGAAACCACTTGTTTAGTATCTTTTGAATCATTTTCAGGATTTTTAGGAGGTGCTTTCAATTGATTAACATCAAAGTCATTAGGCAATTTGACACCTCGTTTAGCCATCATTAGTAAGTATTTTTCCCCATTTCTTTCAAAAATGTTTTCTAAGCACTTGTGGAAATTTGGATCTTGTTCAGCATGTTGGATGTCTTCCTCAGTTATTTCTTCACCTTCATTGTTATGGATTCCATGGAAAGTATTCTCTTTAGGTTTAGCCATGGTGTTTGGAGTTTCAATGTTTTGAGTTTCGATGGTTTGTGTTTCGATATTTCGAGTTTCGAGCTCTTTTTACTTGAGTTTATGCTTTTGTAATCTTGTTTCAACGAGCATGCAAGTGTTATAATCTAACTAAACTTTGATCTTTGTTTGGAGGAGTGCCAACGATGAAAACTAAGTCAAATAAAATGACAAATTCTATTAATGAGACTAAGTTTAATCTGATTATATAGCTTTGTTTTGTGATGAAAGGATGACAAATCCTGATGATGAAACTTGGCTTAATAATAATCAAAGGTGTGATAAGTTTGATGATTTAGGCACTTTGAGATGTTAGACCTTGGTTTATTTTGAAGAATTCCACTTGTAGAGGTTAGCTTTAACAAGTTTAAGACTCTGTTGTGTCTGAGGAATGATTCTGGGTTGAAAAAGATTCTAAATTATGGTTCAAACTGTGAAAAAGGGGATAAATTTAACTCTTGGGTTTTGCATTTACTGGATGCACTAAAACAGAGCTTGAATACACTAAAAGACTGCACATATACACTAGAAGACAGCCTAGATGCACTATAACATTGAATGGATGCGCTAAGATATTGAATCAATGCGCTAAAATATTTTGTGTATGTGTTGGAATAGATGTCGGATGCACTAAAACATGTTGTCTATGCATTGGAACATAAGGTGTATGCGTTGAAATATTCTGTCTATGCGCTAAAATATAACTCATATGCGCTGGAAAAAGCAGTGGATGCACTAGAATAGTGTATGGATGCACTAAGATATGCTATGTATGCATTGGAACAGATGTTGTATGCGCTAAAATATGGCAACAATGCGCTATAATAGAAAATGAATGCACTAATATGGAAAGATTTAGTGTTTTTTGCAAATATGTCTATTTGTTTGGCTTTTGATCAATGAATATGAGTATTTCCAGGGATATATTCTTTTGACCAGTGAATTTTACATGATTTCCAGCTTGTGAAGTATGGGAATTGAGTGTTCAAATGGATGCTTTTTTAATTATGACTCCAAACATAGCCACAAGTTGTCAAACAGTTACATGTCAAGCCTAGTATCTAAAAATTAAGTGTGTATTCAAGAATCTGGTATGATTCCTTCGATTTCCACAAGTATAACACAAGAGAATACAATTCAAGCACTTTTCTATTCTCAAGGGTTACTTAAAATATCATAGCCCACATCTTAAAACCATGTCAGCTCACACAGCCCTATCACCCCCTAGAGGGCACTTGTGTTTTTGCCTTTCCTAGGTCTTAACCAAAGTCAAATCCTCTGCTTTTGGCTAGTAATCCCTGATGGTTATATGGTGAGTATCTTGGGGGCAAATTTTTCCCTCCCCTTGCATCGTGATATAGAAAGTGTTCAGAAATTGACTCAGTTGGATTCTACACTATAGTTCGTAGTAAGGGTTTCCGTTTGGTGCAACAATAGATAAACTCCCTTAGGAGACCTCCCAACCTTTAGAAAAAAGGCTTTGGGAATGGTTACCTTGCACACTATCATCAAATTGCAGACTTTCCCCAAATTCGCTTTTGATTATAGTGAGTTGGAAAACCTTGCTTTGGTTGTTCCCACTTAGGTCGTTCCCGTAGGGTGAGTACTTTTTCCCACTACGATAGGCCTTCTAAAGGTGTTAATAAAGCATAAAAAGTGAGTCTGGCATTCTAATCACCCAGTTAAGGGGAGAGCATAGGCCTATCACTTCAAGCACAAAAGACCAGGGGTTCTTTAACCTTTTAATTAAACTAGGTTCCTAATTTAATCAAAAGAAAGCATTCAAATATCTCCAACCCTTGCATACATCATTAGTAGTTGCATAATTTTGTCTTTGACCAGCGTATCATGCACCTGCAACACATAAAACATTAATTAGTTCTCAAAATTTTAAGATTTTGCAAATTTAAATAGATGCGCTAAAACAGTCATCCAATGCGCTAAAAGATTATTCTAATGCGCTAAAAGAACTACTCTATGCGTTGGAAGAATTAATGTATGCGCTAAAAGAACAACTCAATGCACTATAAGAAATACTGAATGTGCTAAAGTGTTAAACAAATGCGCTAAAAGACTCCCTGTATGCACTAAAATAGTTGATCGATACGTCGAAAGAAATATCGTATGTGTCGTAATAATCCCTGGATGCATTGAAAGATTTGTCATATGCACTATAACAGAAATCGAATGCACTGAAAGATTTGTCATATGCATTGAAAGAACTCACGTTCACGCTAAAAGGTCACGTCCAACCTATTTACAAAAAAATTTCTAGAAAATTATTAAAAAAAGGGGTTGTGCCCCACGGTGGGCGCCAATTTATGTAAGTGTGAAATTATGCGAGTTAGTAAATCAATAATAAGACACAAAAATCAATGAGACGTATTACATTAAAGATTTGAATCATAAAACTAATCTAATTGCAGCAAAACAAATCTCTAAAAATGCCCCATTGTTCTATATTCTCAAGGATCCTTTAAATCATGGGTGCTCTCAGATTTGTATGTGCCCTATGACTGGTTTGGATGACAACTTAAGAAATTAGATGTTGTAAATGCAAGAATCTAAGTTCCTACATGGTATTGCATGATGCAAATGATAATGGTGATATTGACAATGGATAATGATGCTAGATTATATGATGCAAATGTTGTATACAAGCTAAGATGGTAACTAAAATGCAACTATAAACTAAGACATGATTTGTAAATTAACATGACACTACAATGCTCAAATGATAAATGCTAAATGCTCTAAACTCAAACTCTAAATGCTTCAAATTCTCCAATGTTATTCCTACATAATAAGTTTACTCAAAGATGGGATGTTAAATGTTGGAGCATGGGCTTGTATTTATAGGATTTCCAAAGCATCTTGTGATGTGGCAGCAACCAACGGTCAAGATTTCAGCATGAGGGATGAACAATGGAGATGGAAGAATCATGGAGGATGTTCCCTTGACCAAGGGAAACATGCCAAATGTATGAGAGAATCAAATGGCGAGATTGCCAAGTGTCAAAATTTTGTTATGGAATTGGTTGAGAATAATGTAATTTAAATATTAGTCATATTTAAATACATGTGACACTTGATGATGTGGCCAAAAAGTGTTGTAGACATGTGACTAAATTTGAATTTGAAATTATTCAAACTTAGTGAGAAGATATTTAATTAAACAAACTATTGACATTTGTTTATTTAATTAAATTTAGAAGAATGTGGTTTAAGATGAAGAATTTAGAAAAAGTGTAAACTATATAAATAAATTGAGAATTTATTTATAAGTAGATGAAATAAAAGGGGTCATTAATTAAATAGCTAGTATTTAATTAATTAATTGTCTTGACCGATTTTAGGTGTATACACTACACTTTATAGGAAAGTACTTCATCTTTCCTCACATTGGTTCTACATTTTTTCATGCTTCATGTCTATGATCTTTTCTTCATTCTTGTTTGTAATGACGATTTATGTTCTTCACAAAACTATGTTCCATTGCAGCCAAAAATTCACTTTATTATTGTTTTGGAATCTCGAGTTTCTCATATGCATTTTATAAAACATTTCGGATTGTCACACTACCATTTATCATGAAAAAATCCTATGACAATGTTTCCATATCTTAACCCCTTTTAAACTAGCAAAACTCCTTGAACATTGTCTATTGTCTAAGAACAACCTTGAAAATTCTTTGAGTTTTAGTGATGAGAAATGAAATACTACTTTACCATCATATGAGAACCTTGGAAAATCCCTTAAAATTGAAAATATTGGACTTCTTGATTTAAAGAAGGTTGTAGGGCCTCTTTTCTCTGCTTGGATTGCAAAAAATATAGGTTTCATACACATTTTCCAGCTATAACCATCAACAATGATAACAACAAATCATCAAAACGAGCTCAAATATCATAGTAGTCAGTACTTGACAATAAAAATGTACGATGTTCAATAGCTTCTTTGATAACTATACTCGATTCATCCATGCCTAATTTTGTAGCTCTATGATCCTCTCACATTGAATCTAACATGACAACCATTTCATCTTCTATCCCTTTTAATAGTCTTCTCTAAGAAGTATTTCTCTATACATCTTCACCTTTGGTGACTTGCAAGGTTGTTGAAATTATTAGGAATTAGTGTTCACGTAGGTGTTAGGAATATGTCATCATAGGATGCATAAGATAATATTTTAGTAGGTTGGTTAAGAGTGTTGGGAATATCACCTCATTCTCGTAGAATATTTGTTATTTGGTTGTGATTATTTGTTTGTGTGTATTAAGAGTTGTTAAAACAATTTGTATCTTTAGCAAGTTGTTATAAGTAGTTTCCTATAATATAGGATATGTAAATCCTATATATATGTAATGTATTATTGAATAAAATGATCAAGCATGACATTATCTTGTGTAATATTATTCTTCTTGACTTTGTCCCATATTTTCTTATATGGTATCAGAGCTTAATTGATTTTGTGCCTATTTTTTAGTGATGAGGAGTGGATCTGAAGGACCTTATCAAATCAGTGAATATAAAGCTCAAACAGTGTGTGCTTTTGTCTAGTTGTTCGTTGAACTATAGAAGGGGGAATAAAGGTTTCTAAGTTTGGTGTTTGGATCACATGTTGGTGTGCTGAGCGTGCGATCCATAGTGGAAGTATATTGAGTTTGTCTCTCATTTCTCCCATAGAGTGACTTCTGCACGAGCATCATCTTGCTACTATTATTTCTTAGCCATGAGTATAACAAAGACATAATGTTGGGGCGGTGTGAGGAAAATTGATAAACCAAGAGGATTGAATAGTTGTTTTGAATGGTGCACCTTCCTCGTTCCCTAGATCGACTCCTGTAGGTAATTATCAGCCTTCTATCAGTGTTTCTATTTTCAGTTTTTGAGGAGCAAGTGGACGTTGTTCATTCCAAGAGCGACATCATTTTTTGCCAATCTTTGTGGTGCTTATGCATCCACAACAATGCAGTCACTGATATGATTTGGCTTGCTACTGAATTTAAGATTCATGGATCTTTCTATTTCATAGGAGGAATTGATACAAGTTTGGAGAGTGATTTCATGCTAGAGGAAGCATATAGAAGCATCCAAATTTCCATTGCCAATGCTGAGGTCACTCACTGGATGGGAAAGTGCTAATAAATCCTCAATTATGTTTTTGATCTCCAATTTGATGAGATATGATGTTGTGGAGCTGCTCTTATTGAAGGTCGATCAGATCTACCATTTGGCATGTGTTATTTCACCTATTCATTATAAGTTCAGAGCTTCTCCAGAAGTATATGAAGTTTTAATCCATACCCATGATAAAGACTAGCTAATGAATTTGCTCACATTCGAAAATGTCGAATTGGCATATGAAAGAAGAGAGGAAGAAAAAACAAAGGCATATGGTCAAAAGAACTTGAGTGTGATTGTCAAGAGATGTGGTGTAATGAAGGATGCAAGTATTTCAAATGGTAGGGCAATCTTACCTCCAAGCACTTGTATTCAAATGAATGAAAAGGAGGTCATGCATCGCATGGATTGAGACACTGAATTGAATTAATTTCAATTAGTAATTTTATTTAGTTTAGTTTTTTAGAGTCTACATTCATATATTGTGTCTAGTTATTGCTCATTTAGTGTCTCAAAATGTATTATTAGAAATATTTTGTGTCAAAGAAAGCAAAAGTTAACTTGTATTATTTTGTTTGGAATAGGGTCTATTTCCATGAGTCATTAATTTTTGTGTCATAGTCATAGTCAAGTTGTATTATTTTTATTTAAAATAAGGTCTATTGTCATATCAAAATAGTGTTAAAAAAGGTAATAAATTATAAAAAATTGTTTCAATTGTAATTGGAGTGCATGATCAGTGGTACCTGAAACTCCTTGTAAGAAGTTCACAAGAGGGGGGAGGATGTTTTCTTTCCTCACAATTGATGAAATGAGCCTCAAAAGACAAATTTGTTGAGTAGCAAACAAACTGGAGATGGAGGCATCGGAGGTTGGAGGACAATCAACAACCTCTCATGAGTCACTAGCAACAAGGTTGCAAATTTTTTTTAGTGACAAAACAACTTGTGCCAAAATGACTAAAGCCAAGATCGGTTTCAAGGTGGCAGTGACAACCATCTCATATCATTTATGATTAGAGTGGAAATAATCTATAGCACGGTGGTTGCATACACGACAAGGACTTGGTTCATAAAATTTGTATTTGTGGTTGGATGTGTATGTCCCCTATCACAACTATTGGTTGTGTGAATGGATGTGTTTGTCCCCATTCACAAGATGGTATAAGTGATTGGAAGTGTTTGTCCCCAGTCACATAAGTTGGTGATTATGATTGGATGTCCATGTCCCCAATCATAATTATTGTGAGCAGATGTGTGTGTCCCTGTTCATAACCTTGATGTTGGATAGATGTGTTTGTCTCTATTCAAAATTGTCGTAATACCTTGGGTAGATGTGTTAGTCCCTATCCTCAGTTCCATGGGTAGAAGTGTTTTTCCCTATCCTTTGATGGAAGTACTAAGCGTAGTGAGGTTAGTTCCACTATTGCTTGATATGAGTAGATGTGTATGTCCCTACTCTTATCTTATATTGTTTGGTAAGCTACTGTGTGTGGTCATTAAGTATTGTGATGTACTTTCACCCCATGTTCACACTAAGGGGGGGTATTGGGAATTAGTGCTCGCATAGGTGTTAGGAATATTGCATCATAGGATGCATAAGAGAATAGTTTAGTAGGTTGGTTATGAGTGTTGGGAATATCACATCATTCCCGTAGAATATTTGTTATTTGGTTATGATTATTTGTTTGTGTGTATTATGAGTTGTTAAAAAAACTCGTATCTTTAGCAAGTTGTTATAGGCATTTCCTATAATATAGGATATTTAAATCCTATATATATGTAACGTATTATTGAATAAAATGATCAAGCACGACATTATCTTGTGTAATATTATTCTGCTTGACTCTGTCCCATATTTTCTTATAGAAATGGAGCTTTGATACCATGTCTTGTTGATGCCATTGTTGACTCATGGCACATGATTAACAGATAATGAACACCTCCCATGTACATATTCCCTTATATATTTTTGTTTGCTTAGTCAAGGTGGCCTACCATGACTACCACAATTGTTCATACAAACCTATTCCTTAACCTTTATTTGCCTGTTTTCCATTGTTGTTTATCAAGGATGTCATGCACTTGGATAAAACCCTTCTAAGTCCAATCATTGTCATCTACCATCACAATACTCTATGACTGGATTGTACATCACCCATGTCCTCTTTGTGTTCAACTTGATGATGATGACAAATATCTAGAGAAAAATGAAAATTCAACCCACAGAACTTATAGGTGTATTGATTGGATGAACTCTTCTAAATGAGTAAATACAATATGCTGCCATAGTTGCTCATAATTCATGAAATGACTACCACAATGCATATATGCAATTAATACACCTTATATCCTAGTATTTTATCATCATTAGAAGCACAATTCCCAATTTAGGTTAAGTTATCATAAGGTCACACATGCATTTTACAATGCTTTCAATGACTAAGATCTACCTTTTAAGCTTTGTTATTGAGGTCAGACTTAGTAACACTATTTTCACTATACTCTTAGACATGATTGTTGAAGCCCATATTATTGTGAATGTTTAGGAGTTGATATTGTCCTCATCCCAAGTCATTGAATATCTTCATCCATATTTTCAACTCTATGTCAGCTTCCATCTCGATTTCTTTGAAGGTAAATGTATCTAAAGCCCCTATTGAATATTTGACCACATTTGACAAAATGTCAATTGATAAGACTGTTTGAGGTGGTTCCAGGCATTTTCATGGAAGATGATCCAATTCCTACAGAATTTGAAGATGTTGAAGAATCAGGAGAGAAGAGTTCCATGTCACTTTTTCACATCAGGTGGTTGGAGTAAATATGTATTTGGAACTAACTCTAAAGATGAAATTGTACCCTCTAGGATTGAAGAAGCTATCGGGAACACATTTTCCTCAAAACAAATCTTGACACAAACCCTATCATCTACCTTAAATGGTTCAACAAATTCTACTTCTTCACCACTTTGATGAAAGATTTATGTCGTGGAAAGATTCAATATCACTGGGACTACTAAAATATACCCAGTTGTTTGTTCATTATCATGATGGCCTATAACAATTTCAAAAATCTCTATTGTATAAGGTTTGCCCATGATGAATTATAAGGTACAAGACTGTTCCTCAGTGTGATGTGATTGTCTTTGCAACAAACTACTACTTTCATGATGGCCTATCATCTGCTCTTGGACTCAAATGGTTGATGTTCCTCTTTCATGGACTATTACTATGATCCTTTCACTTCCATCTTCATTAGACTGCCACACCATGTAGTAGTATCCTCCTGCCAAAATCACCTCTGCCATGGTCTTTTACCTTTTGTCTTTGGCTTCTAAGGGTTTTGGATAGTCTTTAATCTCCCCACTATTTAGTTGGACACCATATTAAACATTTGGAGGGCTTAGTAAGGGTCTTTGCACATGTCTTTAACATAGCCCTTTATGACTATCATAACTTCTCAGTAAGCAAAAACCACCTTTCTAATTATCATTTCCCTTTTTATCTCTTAAAACCATCTTTTATTCATGATTTGTTGCTCACTTAATCACCATGTTGCCCCCTTTTGGATGATGCTTAGAACATGAGTTGTATCTTGAAATCTTTGATCTTTGACTTTCATGGCATAACCCCCATAGTTCTACCCTTACTAATATGACTATCCATATAACGCTACTAATACCTTGAGCCTCTCACCATGCATTGGACTGTCCCTTTACTTTTGTTGCCCTTTGTCATTTTGGCATTATATTTCAGGATCT
>VDFB02345116.1:0-27202 GCA_007258455.2 Sequoia sempervirens
CATTAACTAGGCAGTCCTAAGCAAAGAACTCATAGGACAACATGTTCATTTAGAAGCGTCTATGTTCATTCTATTAAGAGTTCACATTAATTTCCAACAAGCAATCCAAGGTTTAAAGGACAGTGTTTTCATTACAGGATTTAATGTTCCTGTGTTTTCAAGGGAAATGACAGAACAATGACATGTTATTAAGACAAAAAACTAGGAGACTTGAAGGATTGTATATGAATGCATATCTAATCAAGGAACAACTGTGCGTTTGCAATAACATCAAAATTCGTGCTAGGGGAAGTCCCTAGATCCTTCATACGGTGTATGCTATCAAGGAGTGACAGTCAAGCATCATAAGAAAAGATACATATTTATGAGAATAATGAAGATAAGGTTGGGACATGTATTGAACTGGAAAATATGGCTTGAAGTTGTGTAAATGCAACAATAACATCAAAGTGAGGATAGTTTTAAATAATGGTCTAAGGCACAGTCAGGATCATGAAAAGAACAATAAAGGGAATGCATGCTCAAATTGTGTGTGATGACCGTACCATGGTATTTGACAGTCAAGTCTCATACAAGCAAATGAAAGGGACTCTCTCATTTTGAATAGGAAAGGGCACCTGTATACATTCTTTGAAGCAATAATAAGAGTTCCAAGGATAGAGAAAGGTAAGGGAGAGTTATGATCATGTTGCACTGTGTCATCCAATCAAAAGAATGACAATATTAAAAGATGCCAATATTATAAAAAGAGAACACTGTTTCTGAGATATTCATTCAAGATCTACTTGATAACAACACTATTACACAAATGAAAGATATATGATCTTGATGTCACTATGAAAAAACACAATCAGCAAGGAATGCATATATAAAAAGCAGCTTCTTCAAATAAGTACTTCCACAATAAGCAAAGTTAGCAAAGTTGAAGTAAGCATGACAGTAAGGAAAATAGAATGTACATCTAGGATACAATGTAGTAGTAATGAAGATAAATCCACAAAATGGAGCAGTGCTATTATTACTATTTACAGTGACCATGTGAACCAAAGTCTCAGACTCATTCAAAATGAGATAAATATAGTGACTAGTCAGAGGCAAGTATTAACACAAATTTTCTGTCATGAGATAACAATCATATAAAGGACAGCCACAAAGAGCAGTGCTTTCAACACATTTCAATATCCAGTAAAGATAATGGCATCATGCTATAGAAAAAGCATTTCATATGTTTGGAATGTGAGTGTTCAATTGACCTCATTCATGGCAACAATACCATAGTGGCAAGATGGTCCCAGATCAGGGAGAACAATCAACAAATTTTGTGAGAATGGATTTGTTAATGGTGACAATAGAAAGGCCGAGGAGTCAGAGATTTATAAAACCCTTGCAATAAAGTTGAGCCACTTTATGAGCATGACAGTCACTAATGTCATTTTATGGTCATAGTGAACGCTAGTGAAAGGAATGATTAGGGACTCTGAAAGCTTGCAGATCCAGTGACATGAGAAAAGCTACAGGAGACACAATCATGATTGATTGATGTCATAGACAGCATGATCACTGTTTAATTCAGTTAAGGAAAAGGTCATCTCATGTTGTATGCAAAATTAATGATAGTAGTATGCTGGCTTTGGAACAAAGATCATAAGAATTAAAAAAGAAAACCCTCAATTTCTAAAAGTGCATTGGCCGCAGCTATGAAGACAACCAGCAAATTGAGCTATAAAAAATCATAAAGAACATCCAACCTTGACATTAAGATGCAAAGAATACAAAAGAGGAGCATAAAATCTACAGAAAAATGCAAACATATAGCCATGTAGAGAAAAAATAAAGTTAATCTGTAAAAAAATGCAACAAGCAAAGTCGTGGCCAAATTTCTTCTTAAAACAAAGAAATATACCAACACAAAACTTACCATATGCAATGGACATAAAAATTAGTTTGTGAAAGTTCTAAATCTCCTAGAAAAGCCATCAAATAGTGGCGGCGGAGGTAGCTTCTTCTTGAAGCTTCAATAACAAATGAAATGTAATTTCATTGTTTTTTCTTCTACTTTAGGGTTTTTTACCCTAATATGTGCCGATAGAATTTTTTTGGCATTTTTGGCCATGATTTTAAAATTATAAGGAGTTCAATATTATGCATTGTGGGCTAAGACTTCTAGTCTTATGCCTTAGTGGCATTTTGATATTATCTTCAAATGTAATGTAAGCTCTCTAAGCCGTGAGTTAAAGGCTTTGATTTATGCCTTATACATATAAAATGCATTAATTCATATTGATGCCTTTTGACTAATTCTATGCATGTAAGGTTGTATTGTTTTAAGTGTAAAATGAATGGCTTTAATGATATTTGTTATAAATCATTAAGTCATTTTGTTATAAATACATACCTTACATTATGCTTATTGATTAATGGTGTTGGTTGGATGAACTTGGGAGACCAAAGGAGAGCATCTAGGAATGTTTTCCAACATGTTTCAAAATAATAGGAGCATTTATTTGCTCTTGAGGAAAAATTGGAGCTTTTGGAGGGAGTTTTGAAGAGTCATCATATTTGACAAGGTCAAGTTGGACTTTTCAACCTTTTTGAGCCTCTTTGGAAAAAAACCAGTTGCTATTTTTGGGGCTTTTTGAAGGCTTACGAGTTCAGGAGTTTCTAGAACCCCTTTTAGTGGAACTACTTGGAAGGGTGGATATATTCACTTGTGTGATTCATTGTAATTAGTTCTTACTTTTCAGTTTTGAGAGTTAGCGATTTTTGCAATCCTTTCTCAGATTGGCAGACTTTGTAACTTAGTTTTCTTTTGGATATGGAATATAGTGGAGACCTTTGAACATTAATGATTTCTTGGGAATTTGGCTTCTCTTTCTTTGCTTCATTGTGTGCATCAATAAGATTTCATCAAAGTTATTTGTGAGGTATTATCGTTTCCTTATAGCTTTATATCTTATTTAGTACCTTTGTGCAAAATATTGTTAGTGCAGGTCATAGTTTGTGTCAAATTTTGTAAATGGCTTATGGTTGTGAATTCATTTTCCTTCTAGAAGTCTGAACATTACGACCTTATTATGAAATATTTATGCAGTGACATACAAGAGTAAGCTGTGCAATTTTTTTTTAAAAGTTTTCAATCATTATAAGCAGAGTGTTGAAGTTATGAATTTCATAGTCCTGTTTTCAATTAGGTGCATCACCATAGAAATAGATTATCTTCATTTTTATGCATATCCTTCTTCCTTTTTCCTCATCAGTCAATAGTTTAAGTGACACCATAGGAATTTGGCCTTCTCTGAAGGTTGACCTCTTTCTACAAGTAACCCATAGCTTTAGAGGTCTTCCCATGTTACATTGAGGTGTTGAACATCAGGTTCAACAGGGTGCACTTTCAGTAGCTAACACAACCAAATGTGAAATGGTCTCATGAAAAAATTTCTACGAAAAGGGTAGACTATATTGTTGATGAACATCATATTTCCATTGAAACTATGTATCAGATGATAAATACGAAGGCTACTATCTATTTTTGGATAGATATGAACAATTAAGGGATGAACAAAAAGATAGAGATGAGCAACGATCTCAGTCAGTAGGATATTCTCCATTAAGTTATGTGTCAGAGAGTGAATCTAAGGGATACTCTCCACTCGACTATCTGAATAGTCACTCCATGTAATCAAAGGATATTAAAATCTTTATGTAATGAATAAAATTATTTGTTTATCAAAAGTGTGTGCTTAATCTTATGTGGAGTTCTTTATTTGCGTATGAATTCCATTTCTAATGTTTTCCATAAGATAGTTGATAACGTAATTTAGTCTAACATGGATAAAATATTTAAGTAAAACCCAATCTTATGAAGATGGTGAGGACATGGACCAATCCTGGTGGTAGTCAAGAAGTTGGCCAAGGACCAGCAGGAATTGAAGCTAGACTTGACCAAATTCAAGAAAGGTTAGATAATCTTGAACAAGAAAAGGCACAAGCTAGGGTTGAGAAAGAGGTTCCCATTAATGATAATGAAGGTGAAAAATATTTTTGATGGACATGACGAAACCCATGATCATGAAAAAGAAAGATCACCAACACCATTTGAGGAAAGAAATGAGAAGCGTATGGCTTCCAAACTTTCCAAAGATATGAAGAAGATTGTTCCACCCAAGTTTGAGGGAAGCACCAGGGGGGATGAAGTTGAGGCATGAATTTTTCAAATAGAAAAGTATTTTGAAATTCAAAATTACATTGAAACCACTAGAGCCTCTTGGGGTGCTTACCAATTAGTTGGAGAAGCTTCAACCTGGTGGATGAAAAAAAAGTGGAACTCAATATCAACTCATGGAAGTTAATATGGGGGGAATTTGTTGAGATTTTCCATAAGTGATGGTTACCCCAATTATACTATTACCCAAAAATCACAGATTTCTAGAGTTTGAAGCAAGAAAACATGACAGTCAATGAGCACTAGGTGAAGTTTACCTGACTTCTACGTTATGTTCCTATATATCATAAGGATGAACACTTCCATATTAAAAAAATTATAATGGGACTTGTTACCTATTTTTGCTACTAGCCCAAATAGGTGATGTTGTTTATCTTTTACAAGTAAAAAGAAGGTAAATGTTTACTTTTCTATGTCACATTCATGTGCATAAAGAAATATCAGAAGACTAGAATACTACATTGCCTCATGCAGATGCATATAACATAACATAGGAAAAAGTGCACAATCTTTCCAGAATGTAGTCTTTATTGATAATGATAAGTGTATAGTGTCCCTCACAAGCTGAGGGACTGACTATTTTAATGCATATAAAGGAAAAAATATAGATTTATAGAAAAATAATGCACATAAAGAGAAGGGGGACCCGTCATTTCCTAAATGACGAATCCCAGTTGCTTTTCCTTGCATTGTCTTCAGTCTCTCTCGCTTGTCTTACTTCTAGTTGATGCCTTCTCTGCTGCTCCTAGGATCCTTGCATCTGTAAGAAGAGTGTTGTTAGAGAAATGTAAGGCCACCAATCAAAATATGTGCAAACATCCATAAAAATATAATTTTACCTTCATAAACATTAAAATAGATAGTATAGTATAGATGTCCAAGAAAACAAAAGAGTTATCAAACACACCTATCATACGCTCTGTTTATCTAACATGTTTGCTCCTTGCAAAGATATAGGACAAATATTTGTTATTGTTTTGATAGATGATTTAAAAATGCAAGTCAACCAATCACAACAAGAGTTAAAATCATATGAAAATGTACATAGTACACAACTTGCCTCTTTCTAGAATCAAGTGATGAAGCTTCAAGATCATTGAAATCAAACCAATTAGCAACTAAGGAAGGTGTCATATGCAATAAAGCATTCAACTTTCTGGTGGATTTTTAATCACATCTTGTTGTAAGGAAACATGCCAGGGGTTTAAAAAAAATGAAACATCATATTCAGAAGATAGATGCACCCAGAATTGGTATCAGAACCCTCAACCCAAAATAAAAGATTTTACAGATGTTTCCATTATTTCTTTTGCAAAAATAGTGAGATTAAGGCTAGAAAGCCGCGAGTAGAGTTTTAGATCATTTTATTTAAGTAAAGAATGAAACTCAGAAAATATAATGATTGGAGCTTAAAGGAAATGGGTTTTTGGAAAACCCAGATAGGATAAACCTTTTCTGTACAAAAAAATGAATGGAATTTTCAAAAGCAATAAATTGACTAAGGTTTTGAATATAGTGAGCCTATAGCTTTATGGTGAGGCCGAGAATTTGTTCTTTGTGTTTTTCTTCATGAAATAGTGAGCTACAAGCTTGGGTTTCAAACCCTCTTTCTGGAAGTTCAAATGAAAATACCCAGATGGTATGGAGGGAGGTCGCGACTTGCCATACAAAACAAGTTTTTCTTTTTGAAAATGAAAACAAAACCATGGCAATGGAGATGCATTAAAATCACAGAGAAGTATGAAAAAATACTCACTAGATTCCAACACTACAGAGCTCAAATTTGGCTTGTTTTCTTAGAAATGAAGTCGTAAATTCAGAGGTTTGATAGAAAAATTACCCTCTTTTGATTGCTGCAAGAAAATATGCCTGAAAAGCAGTGGGTTTTTTCCCTTTTTCTTCTTCCAAAAGGCTCATAGTCAAGCTTCCATGGTGGCTCGAAATGGGGAAATATTCCATAGAAAACAAGGCACAAAGATACATTAGGAAAACACAGAAGTCACGGCCTTGAAAAGCTTGAATGACTTTCAAAAAGGAGGAAAAGCTAGATTTATGTCAAGGAATAACACTTACCTTGATTTTCCAGTGATGAATCTTCAAAAATCACTCAGAGATCGCCTTGAGATCACTCAGAAAAAGAGCCTGTACAAACCCTTGGTCAGCAACATAGAACTTCAGGAAAATTCGATGGTGAGAATGAAATGAATTTTGCTTAGTTTGCTCTATTTTTTTTTAGGGTTTCTTACCCTAGGGAGGCCGAATTAATGAAGGCATTTTTTTCCTATTCTTTTACAAACATATGCAAACTAATGTAATGGTGTGGTCAAGACTTATGTCTTGTGATTTTATGTTCCCTTATGCCATGTTCATTTCTAGGTGAACTTTATGAGGCCCATGTATCTGCCAAATATGTAAGCCTTTCAAGACTTAGGAGTTTGCATTTTGACCTTCCACATAGGCTAAATCTAGGCCTTTCATTTTGCATTATTTTGAAATGTAAAGCATTTCGTTAAATGGTGTAATTATAAGCCATTTAATTAAATGTTATTTTAAATGAAAAATTGAAAAAAAGGCATGTGCTGATATGACCAAGTCATGGAGGGAATATGGTTGAGCCCTTATTCTTTTGCATTTATTTTGAAATGTGAAATATTTAGTTAAGTGGTGTATCTATAAGCCACTTGATTAAGTGTTATTCAAATTCAGAATGAGGAGTATTATGTCTTTGGAAACACACCAAAAGTGTGGGTCAAACAAGTTGAAGACATATTTGAACAAAAATGATGACTCATGCCAAGCTTGTGCCAGGCATGTGGGCAATTTGGAGATTGACCAACATGGGAATGGTGTGTGAATTTTATCTTTAACTGTTTTGGAGGGAAAGGTGACCATTTAGAGGCATTTTTTGTCATGCTTTTAATATGACTTGGTTCTTGGCTTGAATTTTATTCATTTGGATGGAATTTTGGAAGAGTTTTAGAAGGTTCTTTTTTGGCCTTTCTGCAGGATCTGACCAGGAGTTTCGAGAAAGACATGTGTGGGACAATTGTTTGATTTTTGCATAAGTAACTTCAAATAGAGTGGTTGAAGTTAGTTCTTTCTTTCCAATAGTGTGGTAGCTTTTTTTCTAGAATTATCTTTTCACCATGAGAAGATTGTAAGTGTTTTGGACATATTTGTATAGTAGTTCATATCTTGGTTTTAATAGAGATAAGCAGTTTGGCCTTCTCATTTTCTATTTCATTGTATGTATTTTGATGATTTGATGCAAATGCTTGTGAATTTTATCATTCCTAGTTTGGTGTCTCATCAATGGCATCTTTAAATAGAAAGAATATGTAGTTGCAAGTTGTAAGTTGTGTAGCAAAATGTTTTAGTTGTGAAAGTTTTCTTTCCTTCTAGGAGTGTGCATTGCGACCTTCTTACAAAATATTGATGCAAAACATATCAATATTAAGTTGTGTTTATTAGGCTTACAATTAAATAACTTGTGTATGTAAGCTATTTTACAAGTTTTAGTTAGTGACCTGGTGTATCAGCTTTTAAAGCTTTTAGTTAAGTTTCATTTTCATGTTTATTTCTTACTCTTTCCTTAGAAAAGCATTAGTTTAGCAGTAGTTTAGGTGACACCATTTAGGATCCAACCTTATTTGGAGGTCCCATCCAAGCTTAGGTGACCCACAACCTAGGAGTATTCCCATGTTGCTCCAAATTTTTTGAGTTCTACAACTTGGCAGGGGTGCAAATTTGAAGAGTTAACAGTTTTGGCACGCCCAGTGGGACTGTTCTAATCAAGATAGGCTAGAAAATATGTGTTTTGCTGGTTTTGATATGCAACCAACATTTTTCAAGCCTTTGAGAGGTTAAAACTGCATATTTGACAACTTTGAGTGTGGAAAGTAGCAAAAAATCCAATGCTGCAAATAGCTTATGAAAAAATCCAGACAAGAGGAAGTTGTATTCCTTTTGAATACTTGCAGCTATCACGACCTAGGAGAAGAGGTAGACTAGCAAAAATAATTGTTGTTTCATCAAGAAAAATAGTTTCAACTCCACCTACAATGAGAGTTTCAAATCCTCCTATGAGACAACAAACCTTGGTTCCACCAATGGTAGTTCCAAGGAATCAAACTTTTGTTACTTTTATTAGAGGCATCCCACTGCAAATAGCCCAACATGATGATATTACCATGGCTTCGCTTAAGAGTATTCCATTTTTGTTAGGTGAGGATCAAACCACACTAGTTGAGCACATCAAAGATGTATAAAATCTACATCATATAACACAAGAAAATGTTTCTTTGAGGTTGATAGCAACATCTTTTAAGGTGAAGGCACTTCAATGGTTCAGGGGTTTAGCAGTTAACTCCATTAGAACATGGGATGAACTAGGTGAAGTGTTATGCAAGTAGTTTGAAGATAAGTATGACAAATTTCCATTAGTGGAGTAGATTACCACTATCAAGAGAGCTCCCCATGAACATATGACGAAATTCAACTTCCATTTCCAAAGAACATGGGATAAAATTTCAGAAATCACAAGGCCTCCAGCTGAGTATGCATTTCTTTACTTTTTAAGAGCCTTAAATAGTGAAATTGCTGTTATGATACATTCAATGGGTGGAAACACATTGCCATTATCTTATAAAATAGTTGTACAAATGGGGTTATCAATCAAGCATTGATGGTACAAAATGTGTCAAGTGTGATCTAATGGTGAATCTCTACAACAACAAGATCTCCCTGCAAGTGATACAACTCTACTAAATTGGAAAGGAGAGGAGTTTTGTGGAGTGAATTGTGAAGGTTTTCCAATAGCAGCCAATACTCAAGCCAAGAAGAGGGATTTTGAGATTGGAGAAGCATCAAATAAGGACAAGGAAGTTGATGGCCCATCCAATCCTCAAGTAACAAACATCTTACAAAGAAATCGACAAGGCACCAGTAGTTAACAACTTGGGAACCAACCCCATTTAGCCCACTTGCAACCAAACCCCACTGTTGCAAGGACCCATAAAAAGGTAAATGTTGTTGCACCCTTTAACATTATTGAATCCATGAAGAAAATGAATGTAACCATGACAATGTGGGATTCTTTATCCATCCTAGTTGAAAAGGATTTATTGCAATCTGCCTTAACTAATTTAAGTGTTTCAAGTGATGTTCCAGTATGCCAAGTCAAAGTTGTTCTTACAAATACACCTCAAGACAATAGTAAACAACCATGTAAACATGTCAGACCTCCCCTAGTTTATGTGTCTTCAAAAATAGGGGATAAGTTGGTTCATAATTACATGGTAGATTTAGGGGCAAGTCGTTCTATCATGCCCAAACAAATTGCTCATAGGTTAGGATTGAAATATCAACCTCTTGAAAAGGGAGTGGTCCAACTTGATGGGACATCCATTAATACCGTAGGTTTCATTAAAGGTTTAAGCCTTACTTTACATGCATGCCCCAATTTTTTCATCTCCCAAGATATCTTTGCCATTGATTTACCACCTCATTTTTCCTTGTGTTTGTCAAGAGATTGCACTGCCAAAATAGGAGGTTACTTGTCCTCAGATTGGTACCACATGATATTTAGGACTAGATATGGGAAAAAAGTGATCATTAATTCTGAATCACTTGCCAAAGATCACATTGAGCCTTATATACCAAGTGTTGTTAATGTCAACTATGTCATTTTTGATGATAGTGAGCTTGTTGTTGCTCAAGAATTGCAAGCTAAAAGTGTACCAGATATACTCTTAAATGAGTGGGAAGCAAAAAATATCATTGATAACCCAAATGAAAACATTGAAGAGACTGGTTTGGGTGTGTATATTCTGCATGAACCTAATGCAGTTATCCCAAACCTTGAAAAGAAGGTGGAATATTAGTTAGAACAGTAAGATAAAGTATGGAAAATTTTATTTGATGGCTCTAGAAGCAAGAATGGAGCTGGTGGGGGTGCAATGCTTGTGTCCCAACAAGGTGACAAGTATTATTTTTCTTTTATATTTTCTTTCTCTTGTACTAATAATACTACTGAGTATGAAGGTTTGATTCAGGGCTTGGAATGGGCAAGGAAAATAAACATTGGCTGCTTACAAGTATATGGTGACAATGAGCTGATTGTAAATTAGGTAAGGGGTCTGCATGTTACAAAAAATGATGTTTTGAAGTTCTACAAACATAGAGTGTGGGACATGATAGAAGAATTCAATGCTTTTAATCTAGTTTCTATTCCTAGGGATTAGTTGAAACATGCAGATAGACTAGTTGCAATAGGGGCTCAGTTTGATATACCAAATGAGATTAGGAAGGAAAAAGTGCAGCAACATGTCAAGATAGTCATTAGACCTTCTATTCCTGATAATAACATTCACTGGAAAGTTTTTGAGAGTGATGAACAAGTTTTGAGTTTTCTACTGCAAGAGGATGAATTTTCAGTGGTAAACCAAGATAAGCTCAAGCAACAATATGATGATCAGATCATCCAATTGAGGACTAACTAGCTGCCCAAGGGTCTAGTCACCTTGGAATCCATCTTTAGAATTGATGATCAGCTCAAAAAGAGTAAGAATGGCATGTAGCTCAAAGAGGAACATTATGAAGAGCTTGAGATATTCAAAGGTAAGCTCCTTAAAATTGGTAAAATTTGTTCACAGGAAGATAGAAAAGCTTTTATTGCTCTTTGCCAAGAATTTCAAGATGTATTTGCATGGGAATATTCAAATTTAAAGGGTTTTGATCCCCAAATTTCCCATCATACCATAGAACTAGAGCCAAATGCAAAACCTGTTAGGCAAAAAAAGAGACCTTTAAACCCCAAACTTGAGCCTCTTATGATAAAGGAATTGACCAAGCTGGTTGAGGGAGGCAACATTTTCCCAATCAAACATACCTCATGGGTCTCTAACCTTGTCCCAATTAGAAAGAAAAACAAAGAGATTAGGCTCTTTGTAGATTTTAGAGACCTCAATAGAGCTTCATTAAAGGATCATTATCCACTACCCTCTATGGAGCATATTCTTCAAGTAGTAGCTGGTTCAAAAAGATTCTCATTACTTGATGGTTATTCAGGCTATAACCAAGTCTTAGTTAAAGAAGAATATTAGTATAAGACTGCTTTTATCACAAAATGGGGCACCATGGCCTATAAAAGGATGTCATTTGGCCTGTCCAATGCTGGTGCCACTTTTTAAAGGGCAATGGACATGACATTTCAAGGTCTGATTTATAAAATTGTATTCATTTACCTTGATGATATAACAATGTTTTCTAAGAATGCAAATGAACATATTTCACATTTGAAGCAAGTATTTGAGAGGTGTAGGGAGTTTGGTATATCCCTCAACCCAAAAAAATGCATCTTTGTTGTCCATGAAGGAAAGCTTCTAGGACATGCAGTGTCAAAACATGGGATCACCATTGATCCAGAAAGAGTAAGTGCCATTTTGGATTTTCCTTTATCAAACCATAAAAAGGGGCTGCAAATTTTTCTTGGTAGAATTAATTTTGTTAGAAGGTTTATTCTTGATATTGCTAATCTCTTGAAACCCTAACTGCCATGTTGAAGAAAAATGCAAGTTTCAACTAGACCAGGGAGGCCAAGCATAGTTTCAAGTTATAAATGAGGCCTTATCATTAGATCCTACTTTGGTAAACCCAAAATTTTCAAAAATAGTTCATTTTTTATGCCTTTGGTAGCATAGACACCATTTCTAAAATGTTGGTACAATAGAATGATGATGGTTTAGAACAACCTATTGCTTTTTTCAGTCAAAATTTAGAGGATTAGAAACAAAGGTATACTTATTTGGAAAAACATGTACTTGCTGCTATCAAAGGTCTGAAAAAGTTTAAACCTTTGATTTCTAACAACAAGATACATTTAATGGTTGTTCACCCTAGTGTGAAGGAATTCTTGTTAAGTAGGGACCTGAATGAAAAGAGGTCTTGGTGGATTACAAAGGTCATGGAATATGATGTTGACATTGAGATAACTAAGCTTGTAAGGGGTAAAGGGCCATGTGAACAACTAGCTACAAGGTCTAGAAGTGAGGAAACAATAGAAATAGAGTCTGTTCTAGTTGTTGTTGATCAATCTACAATTAATGCACTAGCAACAAGTGCAGGTTGGGTACAAGATATGACTCATTTCTTATAAATTGGTGAGTTTCCACCAGGTTTAGATAAGGATAAAAGGAGATATTTTAGACTTCAGTCCATCCCCTATGTGCTGGTTGGTAATATTATTTTTAGAAAAGACCTTAATGGTGTGCTTTTAAGGTGCATTGATCATCATCAAGTAGATAAAATGCTTCATGAGTTCCATGATGGAACTGTTGGGGGTCATTTTTCCCCAAGAACCACTACATGGAAAATAATGAGAGCTGGCTATTATTGGCCAAGCTTGTTTAAATATGCCCATGCTTGGGAAAGAAAATGTGTGAAATGTGCCATTTTTGCAAGCAAAGAGAGGCTGCCAGCTTTACCCTTGCAGCTGATTCAAGTGGAACAACCCTTCATGAGATGGGGCATTGATTTCATAGGTGCCATTAACCCACCTTCAAGTGCAGGTCATAGGTGGGTACTTACTACAACTGATTACTTTACAAGATGGACTGAAGTAGTGGCTTTGAAAGAAGCCAATGAAAGTGTTGTGCTAAATTTTTATGATGATTTGGTAACCAGATTTGGAGTACCTAAATCAATCATTTCAGATAATGATTTAGTATTTGTTGGATTAAGAGTAAGTGATTGGGATGTCAAGAATGGTATTCACCTGAATACATCATCAAACTATTACCCTCAAGGTAATGGTTTGGCAGAATCAACTAACAAGAATTTGATCAAAATTATCAAAAGGATTTTGGAGGATAACCAAAGAACCTGGCACACCAAGTTGAAATCTACCTTGTGGTTAGATAGAATAATTCCAAAAATATCCATTAGAAATTTCCCTTATATGCTGGTGTATGGTAAAGAGGCAAGGCTGTATTTATCCATTGAGCTTCTTGCTCTTGATATTATCTATCAACTTGAAATGTTTAAGGAAGAAGATCCAATGGCTGTCAGATATGCAAAAATCATGGAGTTGGAAGAAACAAGGGATAAAGCAATGAAAACAATAGAGTTGAATCAACTCCAAACAAAGAGAGTCTTTGTTAAGAAAGCAACACCCAGGGTGTTTAAAGAAGGAGATGTTGTACTTAAGTGGGATGAGTTAAAGAGGAGGCCAGGAAAGCACACTAAGTTTGACAGTATGTGGAGTGGCCCATTTGTCATCACCAAGTGCAAGGAGCACAATGCTTTTCAATTTTCAAAAATGGATGGAGAAGCTCTTCCTATCCCAGTCAATGAGATACACCTCAAACTCTATTATGAGGTATGATCTACCTTGTAAAAGTTATTTTAGGTTTTATTTCCTCTAAGTGTTGTTGCAGATTAGTTTAAATGCAAGTTTTTAGTTCCTCTAAGTGTTGTTTTGCACATTTAGTTAGTTTACTTTGAGTGTTTTGGTGTGTTTTGAATAAGTTTCCAAGGTATCATGTACTAATCTAGTGAGTTACTGCAACATACAAGATTGTTTTCAAGTGGTGTCAGCTTTTAGGTGACTCAATACCCAATGGATAGGCTTGAGGACACTGGTTGGGATGTTTAACATGCAAACATATAGCAGATGTCGCCATAAATGTTACCTATTTTTACTACTAGCCCAAACAAGTGATGTTGTTTATGTTTTACAAGTAAAAAGAAGGTAAATTTTTACTTTGCTATGTCACATTCATGTGCATAAAGAAATATCAGAAGACTACAATACTACATTGCCTCATGCAGATGCATATAACATAACATAGGAAAAAGTGCACAATCTTTCAAAAATGTAGTCTTTATTGATAATGATAAGTGTATAGTGTCCCTCACAAGTGAAGGGATTGAATATTTTAATGCATATAAAGGAAAAACTATACATTTACAAAAAAATAATGCACATAAAGAGAAGGGGGACCCATCATTTCCTGAATGACAAATCACGGTTGCTTTTCCCTGCATCATCTTTAGTCTCTCCCGCTTGTCCTGCTTCCAATTGATGCCCTCTCTATTGCTCCTAGGTTCCCTACATCTGTAAGAAGAGTGTTGTTAGAGCAATGAAAGGTCACCAATCAAAATATGTGCAAACATCCATAAACATATAATCTAACCTTCATAAACAATAAATAGATAGCATACCATAGATGTCCAAGAAAACAAAAGAGTTATCAAACATGCCTATTGTATGCTCTATTTATATAACATGTGTGCTCCTTGTGAAAATATAGGACAAATCTTTGTTACTATTTTGATTCATCTGATTACAACATGTGGAGTAAAATGTGGTTCCCACTAGGGTTGAGCCCAACATGCTGCCCTCTTGTGTTTTATGAGGGATAGGGAATTGAGCAACTTGATCAAATCAATGATAAACCTATTCTTGATGCATTAAATCAATATGGAATCATACTAGTTGATCAATTTTCATTATCAGATTCAAAAGATGCAACAAAATGGTGTGAATTATCAAGAAATATTACTCTTCATCTTTTCACAATGAATCAAACAATAGGCTACGATCATGTTGGACAAAGGGGTAGTCATTTCTTCTTGGAAATATTACTTTGCTAGATATGTCTTTCAATCTTAAGTGGATCCAAAGTCCATTTAAATAATGATATGAGTTGTATTTCAGTGTCAACATTTTCAAGGAGCCAATAAAGAAGGGAACAAGAACAAGGACATCAATCATTCAAAGATGAAATAGTTCATCTCTTCCCAAGAAACAAATGATTTATGTGATAATATGAAGATTGAAGCATAGATGCATCAAGTTCAATTATGGATAATCACATAGTGGAGGAGCTATCAAGTCCTATCGGGAGCTATCATGAGTTACATGGAGCAACACAAGGTGAGCAATTGAATTTAAGGCCAAATCCATCATGTCAGTATGATGTCCCAAATAGCAATGCATGAGAAAAGAAATCACATTGATGCAGATGAGTAACTGACATGCATTGGTAATCATCTTGATAGTAATACAATGAGTATTCACAAACAAAAGGAGGCATGAAATAGTAAGAAAAACCTATTAATTATGAAGAACAATTCTTATACAACTAATAAGGTATCAAATATGGCTTCATTTAATAACAATGGATAGGGCATTTTTCTGCATTAAGAGGATAGTATAGTATTTGAAAGAAAGAGGAAAGCAATGAAAAATATGTATCCTCTATCTGTCAACATAGGTATGCCAAGAATACAATGGAGTAGCATGACATCACAGTTATGAAATGATGCCTAAGTAAAAGACAATACATTAGGTAACAACAATGAGCAAAGGAGTGAACATTTGAAAGCATTGGAAAGAGATACAAACATCATGAGTGTAGAGCCAGAAGGCTATATCAAAGAAACAAAGTCATTTAAATAAGCAACTATGATGATCTATTGCTTTGGTTTTTGTAGAACTCCTAGTTCTAACTTGACAAACGGTGCATACAAACATAGTGTTGTTAGGTGGGAATTCAAGCAACACAAGGTGAGCAAGATAGTTTCATGAAAGAATCATATCATGGACAAATGAAAGAGTATCATGAACAAAAGCATGTATCTTTAAATCGATAGTGCTTTCAAAAGAATGGAGATAGGTCACATGGGTACCTTTTTTTTAATACTTGTCTTATAATCAACAAACAAGCTTTAAAGGAAACAAGAGAATTTCAAATGAAAAGTTATGCTATTACTATTTCAATGAGAAAAAAATTGAAGAATCCATAAAACACCAAAAGGAAAGTCATAATTCTCATGACATGTGAAGAAAACTATGTGCATCAAGAAAGAAAGATAGTAAATGCACGAGCAGGGTATATTCATCAATGGTTGTCACTTTTCAAGGCCAACTCAAGAGATGAAACTCATTTTTGAGTCGAGGTCATGATGCCAAGTGAGTATGACAGTGACCTTTACAGTTGACAAAGGGCAGTCATTACATTTAAAAGAGGACAACATGGCATAGAAGAGGTAAGCATTCTCAAAAATTGAGTCATGATCAATCTAAAAAGGACAGTCCACAAAGAATTTATGTTGTAAGACAAAAAGGGAGGCCTTTCTTGGTTTCAAAGAGGAACTATCAAGCACTATCCAAGCACAATTAGTAAGCCATGAAGCTACAAAGGGAAATCATTACATTTAAATGAGGAGCAGAAGCTGAGGTTGAAAGGTTAAAGGCAGAGAACATTTTTTGTTAATGGAAAAGTTGGCAGGTAGCATGCAAGAACTTGTTGAATTTGATACTCACACCAAGGAATGCTGAAATTCACGAGTTTACAGGCTAAAAAAAATGCCAAAGAAGTGGAGCATAAGAATAAATTTGTATAGATTCAAAATCTAAGTGATCACTTTCGGCGGAGGCTACATGATCTAGATAAAGAGAATGTAAAATGTATAAGTAAAGCTAATCTATTGGAAAATGATTCGACAAATAGCCTTCAAAGAGTTAAATCTTTTGAAAGAAACAATGGAAAAGATGCAATTATGACAGATGATTTAAAAACGCAAGTCAACCAATCACATCAAGAGTTAAAATCATTTGAAAATGTACACCGTACACAACTTGCCTCTTTCTAGAATCAAGTGACGAAGCTTCAAGATCATTGAACTCAAACCAATTAGCAACTAAGGAAGGTGTCATATCTAATAAAGCATTCAAATTTTAGGTGTATTTTTAATCACATCTTGTTGGAAGGAAACATTCCTGGGTTTTAAAAAAATGAAATATCATATTCAGAAGATAGATGCACCTAGAATGGGTATTGAAACCCTTAGCCCAAAATAATTTTTTTTACAAATGTTTATGTTATTTGTTTTGCAAAAAATAGTGAGATTAAGGCCAAAAAGCCATAAGCAGAGTTTTAGATAATTTTCTTTAAGTAAAGAATGAAACTTAGAAAATATAATGATTGGAGCTTAAAGGGAACAGGTTTTTGGAAAACCTAGACAGGATAAACCTTCTCTGTACAAAAAATGCAAACCCTCCTCAAGAAAATAGAGGCTCAAAAGAGAAACATTTTACTCACAGAAGCAAAGAATACAATTTTCAAAAGCATTAAACTGACTAGGGTTTTGAATATAGTGAGTCTATAGCTTTATGGTGAGGTTGAGCCTTTGTTCTTTGTGTTTTTCTTCATGAAATAGTGAGCTACAAGTGTGGGTTTCAAACCCTCTTTCTGGAAGTTCAAATGAAAATACCCAGATGATGTGGAGGGAGGTTGCAGATTGCCATACAAAACATGTTTTTCTTTCTGAAAATGAACACACCGTCGTGGCAATGGAGATGCATTAAAATCACAGAGAAGTATGACAAAATATTCACCAGATTCCAACACTATAGAGCTTGAATTTAGCTTGTTTTCTCAAAAATGAAGTCATAAATTTAGAGGTTCAATAGAAAACTTACCTTGTTTTGATTGCTGAAAGAAAATATGCATGAGAAGCAATAGTTTTTTCCCTTTTTCTTCTTCCAAAAGGCTCATAGTCAAGCTTCCATGGTGGCTCGAAATGGAGAAATATTCCATAGAAAACAAGGCACAAAGATACATTATAAAAATATAGAAGCCATGGCCTTGAAAAGCTTGAATGGCTTTCAAAATGGAGAAAAAGCCATATTTATTTCAAGGAATAACAATTACCTTGATTTTCCAATGATGAATATTCAAAAATGACTTAGAAATCACCCTGAGATCACTTAGAAAAAGAGCCTGTACAAACCCTTGGTTGGCGGCAAAGAACTTTAGGAAAATTCGATGGTGAGAATGAAATGAATTTTGCTTAGTTTGCTCTATTTTTTTCTAGGGTTTCTTACCCTAGGGAGGCCGAATTAATGAAGGCATTTTTTTCCTATTCTTTTACAAACATATGCAAACTAATGTAATGGTGTGGTCAAGACTTATGTCTTGTGATTTTATGTCCCCTTATGCCATGTTCATTTCTACGTGAACTTTATGAGCCCTATGTATCTGCCAAATATGTAAGCCTTTCAAGACTTAGGAGTTTGCATTTTGACCTTCCACATAGGCTAAATCTAGGCTTTTCATTTTGCATTATTTTGAAATGTAAAGCATTTCATTAAATGGTGTAATTATAATCCATTTAATTAAATGTTATTTTAAATGCAAAATTGAAAAAAAGGCATGTGTTGATATGACCAAGTCATGGAGGGAATATGGTTGAGCCCTTATTCTTTTGCATTTATTTTCAAATGTGAAATATTTAGTTAAGTGGTGTACCTATAAGCTACTTGATTAAGTGTTATTCAAATGTAGAATGAGGAGTATTATGCCTTTTCAAACACACCAAAAGTGTGGGTCAAATAGGTTGAAGACATATTTGAACAAAAATGATGACTCATGCCAAGCTTGTGCCAGACAAGTGGGTAGTTTGGAAATTGGACATGGGAATGGTGTGTGAATTTTATATTTGACTATTTTAGAGGGAAAGGTGACCATTTAGAGGCAGTTTTTGTCATGCTTTTAGTATGACTTGGGTCTTAGCTTGACTTTTCTTCATTTGGATGGAATTTTGGAGGAGTTTTAGAAGGTTCTTTTTTGGCCTTTTGCTACATCCAACCAAGAGTTTCTAGAAAGACATGTGTGGGATAGTTGTTTGATTTTTGAATAAGTAACTTCAAATAGAGTGGTTGAAGTTAGTTCTTTCTTTCCAACAGTGTGGTAGCTTATTTTCTGGAGTTATCTTTTCAACACCTGAGTAGATTGTAACTTTTTTTGACATATTTTTATAGCAGTTCATACCTTGGTTTTAATAGAGATAAGTAGTTTAGCCTTATTATTTTCTATTTCATTGTATGCATTTTGATGATTTGATGCAAATGCTTGTGAATTTTATCATTCCTAGTTTTGTGTCTCATCAATGACATCTTGAAATAGAAAGAATATGCAATTGTAGGTTGTAAGTTGTGTTGTGTAGCAGAATGTTTTAGCTGCGAAAGTTTTCTTTCCTTCTAGGAGTGTGCATTGCAGCCTTCTTACAAAATATTGATGAAAAACATATAAATATTGAGTTGTTTTTATCAGGCTTACAGTTAAATAGCCTGTGTATGCAATCCATTTTACAAGTTTTAGTTAGTGACTTGGTGTATCACCTTTTAAAGCTTTCAGTTAAGTTTCATTTTCATGTTTCTTTCTTACTCTTTCCTCAGAAAGGCATTAGTTTAGTAGTAGTTTAGGTGACACCATTAGGAGCCAGCCTTATTTGGAGGTCCACTCCAAGCTTAGGTGACCCACAGCCTAGGAGTGTTCCCATGTTGCTCCAATTTTTTTGAGTTCTACAATTTGGCAGGGGTGCAAATTTAAAGAGTTAACAGGACTTAACAATCAAATCAAGGGACAAGTGGATATGCATGGTCCTATAACTATGGATCTTGTATATGAAAAAGCGATTAAGTAGGAGCAAAAGCTTAGGGGTATTTCTAACTGATAGGAAAGTAAAGACTATAAGAAGATTGTGGAAATTCTTGATAAGCCAAACCTAAATAAGGTGGAGGTTGTGCAAAGTGTACCTAAGCAAGCAGAAAAAAGGTAACTGCATTATTGGAAAATAGTCGAGGAGGGAGCAAAGAAGGAATGGTTCCAACCATGGAAATACCAACAATGCTGGTGGAAACACTAGTGGATCTGAAGAACCTGCAAAGAAGAAGGTACTATTTGTGAGATGCTATACTTGTTGGGGTGACTATTTTTCTAGAGATTTTCCTAGTAAGCCTTCCAGTAGTTCACTACCTACTCAATGGGAAATGTTCCAATAGAGGATACATGCAGCGGTGGATGATCGAAAAGGAGAGTATCAAGCAACTCCCATTGAAACTCTAGGTATTTTGTTTGGTTTACCTATTTCAATTCTCATTGATACTGGTGCAACTAAGAATTTCATTTCACTTGGAGTAGCTAAGAAATTATCTAGAAAGGCTGGACACATAGAAATGTCTTGGGATGTAGAGTATGCAAACCAGACAAGAGAAAAGGTGGAACAATCCTTGTTTCTCTACTGAAGTAAACCTTTATGTCATACCATTAGGATCCTATGATGTTATCTTGGGTATGAATTGGTTGTGGAGACATAGGGCTAAAGTAGATTATCATGCGAAAACTATAGAATTCCTATATGATCTTTGTAACCGAGTGAAATCCCAAGGGATAACAAGAGAGGTGAAGATTCATCAAATCTCAACAATGCAACTAATAAGGGTTGAGAAGAAAGGGTACAAACTCTTTGCCATTAAGTTAGAGGATCTTGAAGAAGGTCTTGATAACTTGGATTCCCAAAGCTTCCAAGAGATGGAAGACAGTGAGATAAATGACATTGGAATGTCAGACATGGAAAGATATCCTATATTGAGAATTTTTTTGAATGTGTTTCTAGAGGAGTTACCTGGGTTACCACCAAAGAGGATATTTGATTTATCTATAGATATAATTCTAGGGTTTGAACCTATTTCCAAGGTTCCCTACAGGATGACAACAACCAAGCTAATGGAGCTTAAGGAAAAGTTGGATGATATATTGTCAAAAGGGTTGATAAGACCAAGTGTTTCACCTTGGTGAGCACCGATTATTTTCATAAAAAAGAAGGATGGTACTTTGTGTTTGTGCATCAACTATCATATGCTTAAAAAAGCCATGGTGAAGAATAAGTAGCTATTTCCATGCATTGATCATATTTTCGATCAAATGAGAGGAGAAGCCATATTCTCAAAGATATATCTAAGATCTAGATATCACCAGTCAAGAATTAGAGATGAAGATATCTTCAAGATTGTGTTTAGAACCAGATATGGGCATGATGACTTCACAGTATTACCTTTTCATTTAACAAATGCACCTATTGCATTTATGAATTTGATGAATAATGTATTTATAGATTTCCTAGATAAATTTGTCTTGGTTTTTCTAGATGACATCCTGATTTATTCTAAGGATGAGGAAGATCATTGTAGACATTTAGAGATAGTTCTACAATGTCTAAGAGAACACAAGTTTTATGTTAAACTCTCTAAGTGTACTTTCTTTCAAAGGAGAGCGCATTATCTAGGGAATGTAATCTCGGTGGATGAAATCTCCATAGATCCTGCTAAGATCAAGGAAGTACTTGAGTGGCTTGTACCCAAGAATGCGTCTGAGGTAAGAAGTTTTATGGGTCTAGCAGGGTCCTACAGAAAGTTTGTTGTGAACTTCTCCAAGATTTCCTTTCCAATCACCTCTTTATAGAGAAAAGGGAAGAAATATGAGTGGACTGAGAAGTGTCAAGAAGCCTTTGATCTACTTAAAGAGAAGTTGAACATTGTGCCAATCTTGAAAGTACCAGATCCTGAGGGTAACTTATGGTTATCATAGATGCATGTAGGGAAGGTTTAGGAGGTGTGTTAATGCAAGATGGGAAAGTGATTGCTTATGAATCTAGAAATCTGAAACCTTATGAGAAAAATTATGCATCACATGATTTAGAGTTAGTAGTTGTGGTTCATGCATTACAAATGTGGAGGAACTACTTGTTAGGGAAACCATTTGAATTGAAAACTTACCATAATGGGTTAAAGTACCTTTTCACTCAACCTAATCTGAATGATAGGAAGAGAAGATTGTTGGATTTAATAGCTGACTATGAATTCAATATTAGTTATATAAAAGGGAAAGAGAATAGGGTTACCGATACCTTGAGTTGAAGATGTCATATTGATTCAATAGTAATGATTTAAACCAACTTTAAGGGACAAGTGTTGCAAAATTTCAAAGACGATGAGTACTACTTGTAAGTCAAGCATGCACTCACTGATAATCCAAAAGATTCTATGTATGAGGGTTTTCATTTTTGAACCTAATGGATTACTTAGATATAAAGGTAGGATGTTTGTACCTGATGTAGTGGAGTTAAGAAATATGGTATGGAAATAAGTACATGAATCACCATACTCTAGACACCCTGGAGTGACCAAAATGATGGTAGATGTGAAGCCATTGTATTTTTGGAAAGGGATGAAAGGAGATGCTGCTAATTTTGTGGCTAGGTGTCTGGAATGTCAAAGGGTGAAAGTGGAGTATCATCATCCTGCAGGCTTGTTATATCCACATGACATACTAGAGAGGAAGTGGCAAGTCATAAGTATGAACTTTGTGCAAGGACTGCCTATCTCAAGAAATAAGCACAATGCCATTCTTGTGGTAGTAGATAAGCTTACCAAAGTCACACATTTTATAATTGGGAATCTAATTGATGGAGCACCTATCATAGCAAGAAAGTTTGTGCAAGAAGTGTTTAGGTTGCATGGAATTCTAGAGAAAATTATCTTGGATAGGGATGCATGAGTCACTTCTAGGTTTTGGAAAACCTTGTTTTCTGCACTAGGGACTCAATTGAATATTAGCTCAACATATCATCCAGAAAGAGATGGAAAAACTGAAAGGGTGAATAAAGTATTGGAAAATCTATTAAGAATCTATTGCATGGAGCAACACTACAAGTGGGAAGACTACTTATCCTTAGTCAAATTTTCTTATAACAATTCTTATCATTTTGTGATAAAGATGGCTCCTTTCGAAGCATTATATGGTCAAAAGTGTCGAACTCCTATAAGTTGGGATAGACTTGAGGATAGAGTGACTCTTGGGCCAAAGATGTTGGCAGAGATGGATGAGAAAGTTAAGATTATGAAGCAAAGGTTGTTTGAGGATAATGATCATCAAAAAAGTTATGTTGATGTTAAGAGAGTGCCCCTTGTAAGGAAGCTAAGGTGGCATAATAACTTCCTACACTAATCTTGAGAGGAGAATAATGCAATTTTTTTATAGATCTTTAACAGTTACAAAAAATTAAATAGAAATAAACATAAATATTATGCATACCACAACACAATGATTTATGTGGGGAAAACCCTTTCAAGAGAAAAATCCCACTCTTCTAAAAGCAACCCAATATATTATTTAGTAAATCACAAAGATTACAATATACTTGCAGAGCAAGCTTCTCATAGGAGTATCACCACTCAGAGATCAAGAGACAACATGACTACTATCAAACTCTCAAAATACATCACCATCCCTCTCTACCACAACTATAATGTAGCACCCTCAAAAAATAGGGTTACATTCTAGGGCAAGACAAGCCACCAAAATATTCACCATTATATCTAAAACCTAATAATTAACGGTCTATATTTACAATGTATCATTTATCTAATGTATGTCGGCCATTCTAGTAGTTTCCTGAAAAAGTTAACAAAAATTTGCTTACACACATCCCACTCTCCCCCCTTATGCCATTGTATATTACACCTATCATGTAACTATAATATATATATATATATATATATATTCATATATTCATATATATATATCTTATCAACAATATATAATTGCAAGGTTGAGACACATTTTCCCAAAAAAATCTCCCACTTGTCGAACACCTTGCAAGAGAAATGAGAGGGAGTAAACATTGTCTCTTAATTGCTAGGGGCTGAAAGGCCCATAATCTGTGAACACCATCTGAACTTCTGTGTGCTCATAGGCTTAGTTAAAGAATCAACAAAATTCATCAAAGTCTCTACCTTAACCAACTTCACCCTACCATATTTGACCATATCTTGAACAAAATGATACTAAACATAATGTGCTTGGTCTTGGCTAGACATATCACACTCCAATTGTCGAATAAATTATCACTACACCTTGTTTTATTCCAATATCTAAGCATAATATCTTAAGCCAAATGGCTTCTTTACAAGAATGAGTAGCTTCCATATACTTTGCTTCAGTAGTGTACAAAGAAACAACCTATCACTTACTCATCCAACTGATCACATCACTGAATAATGTAAATACATAAGCACTGGTGGATCATCTGCTATCAATATCACCTACCCAATCTAAATCCACATAACCATGAATATCAAGGGAAATATCATCTTTAGTCACATTACTATGATAACATAAGGAGTAATATGAGGTACCGTGCAAATATCTGAAGACCCTTTTAACTGTATCCCAATGAACTCTACCTAGATTAGACATATATCTAGAAAGAACTCCCACTGCTTGGGCAATGTCTGGTCTAGTACAAACCATAGAATACATTAAACTTCCAAATGCACTCTGGTAAGGCACTCTAATCATGTCTTCCATCTATGATGCATATATTGGAAAATCTGAAATAGATAACTTTGTTCCAACTAAAACAAGAACACACAATGGTCTACAATCCTGCATGTTAAATCTCTATAAAATTGAATTAACATACTTACTTTTTCCAAGCCATAGATTTATGTTCACTCTATCTCTTTTAATTTCCATCCCAAGAATGTGTCTAGTTTCACCAAGGTATTTCATTTCAAATTTAGCAACAAGTTGAGATTTTAGTTCTAAAATCATACCTTTCCCTTTGCCAATAAATAACATATCATCAACATATAATGCAATAAACATGAAATGATCACTATTAGTTTTATAATAAACAAAATGATTTGATTTAGAATGCTCAAATCCCAAACTCAACACATATGTATCAATTTTTTGGTACCACATCCTAGGACTCTGTTTTAAGCCATACAAAGATTTCTTCAATTTTCAAACCAATTAAATTTTACCTTTCACCATGTAGTGCTCTGGCTGTGTCATATAAATATCCTCCTCCAAATCACCATGAAGGAAAGCAATTTTCACATCCATTTTATCAACCTCTAAATCATAAGCAGTAGCAATAGAAAAAAAAACCCAATGGATGTCATTTTTGCAACAGGAGAGAATATCTCACCATAATCAACACCCTCAAATTGAGAGTAACCTTTCACAACCAACCTTGCTTTGTAATTATCAATAACTCCATCTGAACCAATCTTTTTCTTGAACACCCATTTTCAACCAATAGGTTTTCATCCTTCAGACAATGGTACAAGATCCCATGTATCATTCTTTTTCAAAGATGTCATTTCTTCATCCATAGAAATCTTACAATATTCTACATCATTCATACCTAATGCATCCTCTACATATTTGGGTTCATCCATGTTAGTATTCAAAGCAAAAATACATCTCCAATAATCAAGTGTATGCCTTTCAGGTGATTGTGTATTCCTTGTTGTATAGGAGTGAATTTGCACCCCTTATGCAAATTCCCATTTTACACTTCCTCACATTAGAAAACCAAATCCGAAGGTGAAAATCCACATCAGCTTGTTGCCTTCATTCCACTTGGCATCTGTTTTGTGTGTTGATATAAGAATAATTGTTGGGGATTCCCATGCAATGCGTAGATGTCCACACAACGTGCTTATGTCCTTGACATAATCCTATGACTGAATCCTATAGAGGCATTACACTTCCCATTGGGGTCGATTTGTAATGCCCCTCTTTGACCAACTAACTTGAATATGGCCATTTTTCTCAACTCACCTTCAAAAAAACTCTTCATTCCTTCATTTGATCCCTCTAAGCATTTAGTTCATCTATTGAAGCAATCTTCTAATCATTCTACACAACCTTTCTTGCATTCTCAAGCATCCATTACTCTCAAGAAGCACTTTGGCACTCCATAGCAGCAACAACAGCACTCCATCAACTCCATAGAGCAAGTGTGGAACAAAACCATTACAGTAGGGGCTTGAGTCCTCTTATTTTCTCCTCCATTAGCTAGTGAGCTTTTGGTGGAGGTGGTAATAATTTTCACTCCTTTCCTCTATGATTTGATTTGGTTGAGTAGCACATTATTATTTTGTAGTGTTATTGAGTTCTTTACTTTCATTCTTCCTTTATCATAATTTTCTCCATTGCTGCTATCTTGGCTATCCATGGAGGTGGAAACACAAAAACAAGGGTCTGACTAAGGTAGGCCCCTATATAACCCCCCAAATATTTTTCTCTTTCTTGTGTGTAGGTGGACGTGCTTTGTGGAGCTAGCTGGTGAATAGAATCTTTTGTGAGATCATTTTTCCACCCTAGCTTTAATTTATTTGCTTTATCATATTCACTTATATATCTCTTATTTCACATTTTTGTTTTTCTCTCCTAAAAACCACTAGCTAGGCCGTCAGCCTATTTTATGGTGGTTCACACTATCTTTTTAGTCCTCTGGTCGTATGAACGCCAACACACTTGAGAGATGCCAATGCGTTGCGCTACCATCCTAGAACCGCACTTTCATCCTCGGGTAGAGAGCTACCTAAGGCATAGTGTTGAACCAAAAAATTGACTTGCCTAGCCCCATTTTGACTTTCAGGTTTGTAGAATGATTGAAGGACTTTATAGTCCTCATCATTCTTTTCCCTCATTTCAAAACACCCCTTTAAGATGAGGTAAGTTAGGGCAGCCTTCCTGTAAAACCTCATCCCGCAACCTAGAGGACGATGCAACACTATGGAAGCACAACTAATTTTTTTTCTTAAAAAAAGTAACAATGATGAGTGAAGTAGACTACTCTAACACATACATCCTCTAGGCCATGCAACATGTCTACATGTGAACTTCACAACTTACAAAATTATTCTAAAACATAGCATAAGAAATTAACTCATGATAACATCATACATCAAAGCATTAACCCATAGCATAATAAATTAAACATGGAAATGTAATGAACATATTTCCATCGATACAACACCACTTAAAAATGATATATACAATTTAATCCAACAATGAATAGATCATACATAATGTTACAATTACAGTACAAGGAATCCTCCTTGTTTACAAATAAGGAATACAAATACATAGTGTCCCTTTGTTACAATGAATACAAGAGAAGTAAAAATCCATAGAACACACAAGCTCCTCGAACTAGAAGATCCCACCATCACGAACATGAAGAGAAAACCCAACACTGTAAGGTGCATGCCACCCAGCCATGTGGTACCCATAGACCCAACCCCTGTGCTAGGAGATAGTAAAAGGTAAC
>VDFB02345116.1:31330-44644 GCA_007258455.2 Sequoia sempervirens
TATATTGCTAGGAGAAGCATACGACATGTTCCGATGGAAAGGATGAAGGTCACTACTAGTTTCTCTATAGGCCTTTTTGCTGGATCCGCTATTGGTCTCGCCACACAAGAGTAGTTGTCAAGGGGTGAGGTAGGATTCTCTGACGAGACCAACCATGTCCCCACTCCTCCTGCATCTTCCACACCATTGTTAGTTGACGAGCATGAGGTTGTTCACATTCCTTTAGAATATGTCTCCGCCCTCAGTAAAGGGTTGGGTGACTTGGAACATCACTTGGAAAGAGACCCAAAGTTGGCTAGGGCCACTCGAGTTATCAATGAACTAAAGTATATGGTGGGAAAAGACCAAACATGCATAGAACTCTTGGCTAGTCTCTCTAGTCTGACTGATGCATGTGCTCCTCCAAACAATCCTAACATTATATGAAGAGCCACTTTCGAGAATCATGAGAGATAGTTAGGAATGTTGATGCCTCCTATGTCTATATACATGATTGATTCCTTACACTCAATTAGTATCCCCTCTACTTTTGAAGGATCCAAAACTATCAAAGTGAACAAGATCCCCTTGGGTTTTAGCTTCACCCCTCCTATCACCTCTAGTGGTGGAGGCTTTGGTAGGATGAACGGTGGGGGATATGGTTGTGGTGGTGGCTTCAACAGCGGGGGTGGTGCTGGTAGAATCAGTTCTAGTGGAGGTCATGGTGGTGGCTCCAGTAGAGGCCCTACTAGTGGTGGTGGCTTCGGCAGTGGTTCCGGTGGAGGTCACACTAGTGGTTCTGGTGGTAGCTCTGGTGGTGCTTTTAGAGGAGGTTCCTCTAGCCCTTTATCTTCTAATGACCCTATTCTAAACACTCTTCTTCAAAATATGGGTAAGATGTAGAGCTAGTTGGTGAGTCTCTCACAAGCCTCTACCCATCCTACCTTCCAACCCTTCTTTTGGCATAGCCTATTATTGGTCACAATTCTGAACACTCCCTTCCCTCAAGGAATGGAGATTCCTAAATTTGAGAAATATGGTAGAAAAGGGGACCCAAAAACACATGTGTTTGCCTTTAATGACTTGTGCACATATTTCTTTCATCATGACACGTTGATGGAAAAACTATTCCCTTGATCTCTAAAGGATACAACACTCGAATGGTACTGTTCCTTACTTGATAATTCCATTTTCTCATTTGACCAACTTGTAAACCCATTTCTATGACAATTCCAAGCTAACATCAAGTTGAAGATGACCTTTTCGGATCTTGTCCAATGCAAACAAGGTGATAATGAAAATATTACCGATTTCATAGCACGGTATTAGGTGCTCTTTTCACAAATCTCATATTTGCTGCTTGATTTTGATGTGCAGAAGGTATTCATAGGGAACTTACAAAGGCCTTGGTAGGAAATTTTTTCCCTTATGAAATACCCTTCTTTTTTGCATTTGTGTGCAACCCTACGAGAGTACCAATAGACGGTAGTTTAGTTCAGGGGATCCTCCTCATGCTCCCATTCTAAAGGAAAGTCCATTGTATCAATCTATGGGAAAGGTAAAGTTGTTGCGAATGTAGTAGTTACTATAGATGACAATGACCTCAAATGCAACTGAAAGTTCACAAAGTTAGCAGAATCTTATTCTTCCATCTTGCAAAAGTTAGTGAAGGATAAGATTGTAACCTTGCTGAACCCTAAACCTCTTAAGGAACCTTACCCTAGTTGGTATGATGCAAGTACCTATTGTCAGTACCATCGAGTTAACGGACATGATATCGAACATTGTATGTGCCTGCATCATGAGATACAAGACCACATTGAGGACAGTACTATTCATCTCGATGAAAGCAAGAAAAATATGAATAAATCAATGGCGAAAGTGAATAGTGAATTACAGATATACATGGACCCATTTCCTTCACATTCTGCTAACATGATTGTCGATCCCACTGATTCTATCACTCATCTTGAGGCTAACATGGTCATGGTTACTTCTACCACACAGCCTATGACCGGTTTGTTGGATGTGACATTCACTTTGTAGGAATTACCCCTAAACAAAAAGCCCTCTCCCCTCTAAATTCCCACTCACCTCAATCATAACATTGTGACAGGAGTCTTAGTAGACCCCATGAGTCAACTAAATGTTATCACAGAAGAGACATTGTGGCTTAAATCACTACATATAAAAGAGTACAAATAAACTGAATCCACCATCCATACACATGATGGTCTTTGTCTAAAACCATATGGCTCGATAACTTTGTCCATTCTAGTTGGACCTATGGCTGTTGATATAGTTTTCAATGTCATTCCAAAGTCAGATTTGTTCAGGATGAAGCTAGACATACCTTGGCTAGCTTCCATGAATGGAATCACCTCCATCATTCATAAATGTCTAAATTTCACCCATGAAGGTATCGTGCATGACACTGGATATCAACCTTTAGTGTCCCATGGGGGATATTCATTAGACCATTTTTTCCCTACCCCGATTGGTCTGCTTCCTCCAAGAACAAACCTACTTTACAAACACTATGTGAAGTATAAGACTGGGGGCACAAGACAACCATAATTGGCTCTTCCTATAGTACAGTAGTCAGCTGCCTCCTCTTCCCGAAAAGGGAAGGAGAAGCTTGCCTCCTCTTAGGCTAACTCGTCCGCTCCCCTCTCTTGGGAGGAGTATTGGATGAGCAAGCCTAGCTTTTACCCATTAAGTCTAATGATCACTCCTTGGTGTAGACCTAAGATTAGGATATCAAACCTCCCTACTAAACCACCCAGACCTTGGTAATATTTGTAATGTAGAGGAAAAGGTCCTCATGGGGAATCCTCTATGTATCAACCCCTATGACCTCCTATTGCTCTTGCACCCATACTAGTAAATGGGAAGAGGCCCACTGTTGAGGCACTTGAGTCAACTCCCCCCACTACTCCTCAACCAGATCTTCCTACTCTTGTTTAGGAGTCTGTTCCTCTGCTAGAAACAACTGTAGTAGACACTCCCATGGCTAAGCAGGAGCCTTTTGTTCCTTCATAGTCTCTGCCCTCCGTTTCAAAGAGACGTAGAAACCACCTTATGTGTGAGTGCAAGCGCTAGCGAAAGGCTCTCATGGCTTAGAAGGTTTCCTTATAGAGGAAAGAAGAGGAGACGACTGCTCCTGTATTAGGGCCTCTTTTTGTGTCCTCCTCTCACATCCCCTCTTCTTTCGTTCATTCTAGCTTTGTATCGCTTATGAATTTTTCTATAAGTACAAATGTGCTTGACACTAAAAAGGTGCAGGTGTTCGTTGCTCCTTTGGTGGATCCGCCTCTATTGATATCCCTTCTAGATGTCCCACCTTTCCCAAAACCCATAGATTTGATGAACACTTCGGTCATATCTACTGTGGTTTTCTCTTCCTCTGCACCTCTTACCTCATTTGTGGGGAGTTCACATCCCCTAATGAAGCAGAAGGTGATGAGTGGTCCTTCCAGCAACATAGGACATAAGAAGAGACCAACTTCCCTGAAAGGTGGTCTCGCGTTGACTTGTTTTGTCCTAGTGACAGAACTAGTCTTGGCTTCCCCTGAGTTCGTCACCACTCTCGAATCACTCAGCGATCCTAGCGGTGAATCTCAGGAACAACCTTCTCCATTTGTTAAGGTAAAACATTGAACTCTTGTAAAGTGCATGTTTAACTCTCTAGACGAGGTTCAAGCCTTGTTGGCGATCTTCGTGAAATTGCTGACCTTAGCTCCACAAGAGCTTGGTGGAGAGGACCTTGTGGGGCCCTCTTCCTTAGCCCTTGTTGCAAGAGGGTCAGATGCTCCCCCTCTTAACATTCCACTACTATAGGCTCATCCTCCTTCCCCCTACGATGATCTAGAGTGAGAATCAGATGACCACTTGGCCAATCAGTGTTAGGGGGAGGCCCCCTCTTTATCTTTAGATTAGATGTGTGTGTGTGTGTGTTGTGATGTGTTCCCCTGTGATCATTCTATATTTGCTTGGATGACCCTTGTCACCCTTGTTGGTGCTTGGATACAGGTGTGATTTTTGTGTCATAAACCTTCTTCTATTTGTATCATCATTCTTCCATGTTTGTGATTGATTTTTGACTAAATTAGGGATGATGCAAAGCATTGGGGGAATTTAGGCTTCCCTTCCATGTTGACCCAATTTTTTATTTTTACTTTGTCTTCTCATGCATTCTTCACATGGTCCGATATAGTAGGGGGTTGATGACAGTTTATTTTGTATACTATTACTATACTTATATATATTTATGATTAGTTTTGACCCTGAAATATCAGGCTACCCTCGTGTCCTGTGTTTATGTTCTTTTCTCTTTAGATTTTCCTTTATCTTTCTCTTCTTTGCTTGAGTTGTCCCTCTCATGTGTGACAATTCCACTTCTATAACATTTATATTTTCAGAAAACACATTGCTAATGAATCTTTTCTCGAGAATCTTCACAAACTTCTTTTCAAGAATCACATTCTCAGCAAGAACCCTAATGGAGATGTATTTCCCACCTTCATCTGAGTTCGTAAAAGAAAGGACTTGGGAACCTTCCTCTGAGAATTAGGAGAAATTTTTACCTTCCCCTCATGTAGGGGAGCATCTTCTTCCTTTAGGATCCTTATTCACGGTGGGCATGCCCTTCAAAAGATTCTTGATGATGAATTGGTTGAAATGGGGACAGATGCCATTTCATGCTGGAATCAAATTAGTAATGCGTGGAGTGGACCCATTTCTTTACACCGGGTTCGGGGACCTTTAGAATCTTCAACAGTAGCAATCCTCAGAGTTGTTAAACTACTTACTGCGGTTGGGCGGTACCATGTAGGCGTGGGTACTTTTAATACAAAGTCGCTACGACCCTGGCCGGGTCCTCTTTGGTTTCCTCCATGCAGGAGATCTTTGGGGATGCCTCCATGGCCAGGTGGAGTGTGAGGTGCTTCTTTTAGGCTTCCTCCATGTGAGATCTTGGGGGTGAAGCCTCTGAGATGCTGTGGGTTTGCTTAGGGCACTTTATTTCAGGTTTGCTCTCTGTGCAAGAGATCTTGAGATACCTTCCCCTCTGAGGTTTGTGGGTATGTAGGGCACTTTCACAGGTTTCCTTCATCACGAGAGATCTTGAAGGACAACCCGTTAGAGTCTGCGAGTGCAGCCAAGATCATCAGGATCAGATCAGATCGATCTCAGATCGGATCTTTTATCAGATCTTGGGGGTTGCCTTCTTGTAGGTCCATGGGCCTTTAATATGCTTTCATTCTACCAACTTCATAGTTCTATGGGGATATGAAGTCCTTTACTTGTTCTGCACTCTTGAGTTCACCAGATCGTGGTTTGCTTCCTTGACGGTTTAGGTATACATTCCTAACTCTATTACTTCTCTGGTCTACTTTACCGAAGCAATCATCAGTATTCATGCTCACTAAAGTGGGGGAAAAATGTATAGGAGTGAATTTTCATCGCTTACGCAAATTCCCCTTTTACACTTTCTCACCTTCGTAAACCAAATTTGAAGGTAAAAATCCACATCATCCCACTTCCTCCATTCCACTTGGCACTTGTTTTTTGCATCAGTAGAGGAATAACTATCAGGGATGCCCACACAATGTGCTTACATCCCTGACAGATTCCTGCGAATGAAGCCTACAGAGGCATCACACTTCCCATTGGGGTCGATTTGTAATGCCCCTCTTCGACCAACCAACCTGAATATGGAAGTTTTTCTCATCTCACATTCAAAAACACTCTTCATTCCTTCATTTGATCCCTCTAAGAATTCATTTCATCTCTCCAAGAAATCTCCTAAGCATTCTACACAACCTTTCTTGCATTCTTAAGCATCCATTACTCTCAAGCAACACTTTGGCATAACACCACTCCATCAACTCGATAGAGCAAGTGTGGAACAACACCATTGCAGCAAGGGATTGAGTCCTCTCATTTTCTCCTACATTAGCTAGTGAGCTTTTGCTGGGGGTGGTAAGCATTTTCACTCCTCTCCTCTACGATTTGGTTGAGTAGCACATTACTATTTTGTAGTGTTATTGTGTTCTTTACTTTCATTCTTCTTTTATCATACTTTTCTCCATTGTTGCTATCTTGGATTTCCGTGAAGGTGGAAACACCAAAACGGGGGTCTAATTGAGATAGGCTCCTATATCACCCCCCAACAATTTTCCTCTTTCTTGTGTGTAGGTGGATGTGCTTTTTGGAGCTAGCTAGTGAACATGATCTTTTGTGAGATCATTTTTTTCACCCTAGCTTTAATCTATTTTCTTTATCATATTCACTTATATATCTCTTATTTCATAGTTTTTTTTTGCTCTCCTAAAAACCACTAGCTAGGTCGTCAGCTTATTTTTTGGTGGTTCACACTGTCTTTTTAGTCCTCTATTCATACAAACACAATTGCACCTAAGAGATGCCAACACACCGCATTGTTGTCCTAGAACCGCGCTTTCATCCTCGGGAAGAGAGCTACCTAAGGCATAGTGTTGAACCTGAAAATTGGCTCGCCTAGCCCCATTTTGAGTTTCGAGTCTGCAAAGTGATTGAAGGACCGTATAGTCCTCATCATTCTCGTCCCTCATTTCAAAACACCTCTTTAAGTTGAGGTAAGTTAGGGAAACCTTCTGATCTTGGCTCTCTGTGACCTGGGGCCTTGAACATGGTTGGTCCTAATGAGTGCTCAAAATGACACTTTAATTGATCATTTTATGCTTGCAAATACTTTATTATGCTGTTAATTAACTATACTAGCAATAGATTATATACTTATATGTTTGCTTGTTTGAGCTTATATTTAACTAATTTGAGGATATATTAGAAATGATATTTTGCATTAAATGTGTTGCTTTTTAATGATGATTAATGATGAAATGATTATGCAATTTGAGATCTTTTGTTGTCATAATATCATCCTATATTTGAGGATTTTGTTTAGTTGATTGAATGCTAACTTCATGAGGAGGACGTGTTAAACTCTCTATTTAACAAACTTGAAATTTGTCTTGCTCTTGATTGATCCAGCTAGATCATGAATTATCAATTCCGAATTGACTTCTTCAGTCAGTTTGGGAACTTCTTGTTCAACTATTTTTATGTGGAAAATTTCTTTATGATACGTTTAGTTTAGTTTAGTTTTAGTTTTGTTGCTTTGTTTCTTGGCAGGAAACACCAATTTTTGTATTCAAATAAGTGGATATTCTTATAAATATCCATCCTTAGATTTAGTCTAGAGTTAGTTAATCTTTCGCTTTAGCATTTTAATGTTTGTAATCCACATTTTTGTTCTACTCGCCTATTTCGGCCAATTGGAATGCAAATAAGGAGTTGATTTGAATCTCGATGTTTAGGTACCACCAGAGGAAGAGTAGGGCCTGCTCAAGTGAAGGAGGTGACCTTGTGTTATTTTCTTTGATTTAGTTGATTTTTGTGTAATTTGTGTCAACTAGAAAGTTATGAATGTTGATCTTTGTTTAATCATTGTTAAGTAACTGCAATTATTTACACTCTTAGATTAAGTTCATTGTGTTATGAAAATAGTTCATTCATTTGTTGTAGGTTAATATTCATTCATTTAATATATATTTAATTACTATACATAGGAATTGGACTTAATAGTTATTCTTAAATGCAAGTAGTAATAATGGAAGAAATAATGATGACCTATGGGAAGATAGAACTGAAGCTTGTTTGGAATTCATTCTTGGAATTTAGTTTTACTATTTTCTAGGTTAAAATTTATTTTTGCAAACGTAAATAGATTCTCTTTTAAATAAATTTCAATCGTGAATTTTAGATTAAGAGTAAATTTGGTTTTTAAGCTTAATTCTTCCATGAATCAATTACAAATAAGTCAGGTGAATTCTGAACTAGGCTATTGGAGTCTGAACAATCATTAGTTAAAAGATAAGTTAGGATTAAATCCTTAAAATTAGCTAGAAACTAGTTGTTAAGATTCACTCCTAAGAGCTCCTGAAAGCTCTTGAAGGAGCTAAATTGCAACCAAAAGTCACTATTTACAGTGCAAAACCCCCCAATTCATGGAAACATCCTTATCACATACAACTCTAAGCCACACCCGGTTCGATAATTGAAATATTAAATGATGCAAGAAGTGACATCAATGACCTTTCCCATCATTTTTGGCGCCATTGTTAGGATTAAAAGATCTGGCTATTTAAGTTTGAATCCTTAGTGTTGATAAGGAAAACAATTTAGATTGCAGATGAGACGAGCTAGAGATCCTCTAGGAAGATTTCTTCCACAAAATATTACTTTTGATCAAGAACAAGAAGTTCAACAACATCAGATTGAAAATCAACAATTGAATTAGGAACAACATTAAGAAGAAATGGGTGACCAGCCAGGAAACGATTGCCCACCAAATAATAGGACCTTTTCCTATCCTATTAATCTGAATGTACGAAATGATGAGCCTTCTATGAAAAAAATTTCACTTTCTATATTACCTACCTTTAGGGGAAAACTTCTAAGGATCCTAATCAATTTCTCTTTGAGTTTAAGGTTTTATGTCACACCTATGACTATACAGTTGACAACCAAAAGTTAAAACTATTTCCTTCTACATTGAAAGAGTCAACCTTATGTTGGTTCATGGGTTTGGGTGCAAGAACAATCTCAACTTGGCAAGAAATGGAAATTGAGTTTTTGGATAAATATCAAGATTACTGTCGAGTAATAGATAGGAAAGAGGAATTTTTTCGAATGTGACAATTGGAAGATGAAAGTCTGGAAGATTATGCTGATAGATTTCAGTTTGTGCATAATAGGTGTGGTAATGGTTTGGATAATGAAATTAGTAAGACAATTTTTCTGAAAGGAATTGATGATGAATCTATGGAATCTTTGAATCTTATGGGGAAAGGAGATATTAATAATCTTTCTTTAGAATAAATTATTGAGATATGTAGAAACTACTCTAGGACTAGAGTAGGGACTAGAAATTCTTGAAGAAACAAAGTTCTTACTCCTAATGTAGCTCAAGTCATGGAAGAACTTGCAAATTTGAAAACTGATTTTCTCCATTTTAACATGCAAGGAGATAAAAAGACTACTGAGACTTTATCCATTTATTGTTCCAAATATAGAGGTAAACATATTTTGAGAGAGTGTCCATTAAATCAAGTTGATCTTTGTGAAATCTATGAAAAACATCATGCAACAAGTTCTTGTAACCTCTTACTTGGAATTAAGAATCATTTGAAGAAACAACCTAAAGTAGAGGAAGAACTTAACTATGTTGGATATAGATCCCAGAATACAAGATATAATGTTAATCAAGGGAAATATGGTCCTAGAGCTAATTGGAATCAAAATCCTTGGCCAAATGTAAACCAATCGACTCCTTATCAAGCACAACCACCACCTACATTTTGGGGTCAACCTGAATGGATCAATCCTCAGTGGAATCAACCATAGTGGCAACCAAATTAGTCACAATGGCAGCCGAACTAACCATAGTGGTAGAAAAATCAAACATAATTTTAACCATGGAAAAATCAGGGACCAAGGCATCCTTGGGGATAGTCACCTCCATTAGTTACTAATCCTAATCCTACTAATGAACAAGTAAACTAGCCTTAGTTGCCAGCACAACCTATTTCAAATCTGAGAAAAAATTGAAATGATGCCAATCCTCCTACTTTGAATGTAATAGATGTCAATGATATTCAGTTGAGGAATCAAAATGTTCCATTCGTACCAAATGCTAAAGATCGGGAAAGAGAAAGAAAAAGAGTATTCAAAGGAAGATAATAACTTTGATGATGAACAAAAGGTTAGGCAAGCACCTTATCCTGAACATTTAAAAACAGAACAAGTAGCTCCTGACAAATCTCAACCAAACTATATGAATGTGGTAGATTCTCAACTTCTCTATGAACTGAAAAAAATTAATATTGAGATACCATTATTATAGGCCATTAAAGACATATCGGAAATAAATCAGCTAGTTAAATCTCTTTGTATGAAAATTCCAAGTAGGAAGAAGAAATTACCTCCTACAATACAGATAGGGACTAAACTCACTGATGTTTTATCAAGAAAATTACTACCTTAAAAATATAATGATCTTGGTAGTCCTGTGATAACTTTAAGTATTGGAGGAATTGAGATAACCAACATACTAATTGATTTAGGAGCAACTATCAATGTTATCACATCAGACACTGTTGAATTGTTGGGTAGGACAACTATTTTATAGTTGGCAAATCAATCAATTGCTAAACCTGAAGGTGTTATTGAAGACATCATGGTTACTATTGATACATGGGATTATCAAGTTGAATTTTTAGTTCTTAAATCTAGAAAGAAGAATTCTAGTTATCCAATTATCTTAGTTAGACCATGGTTGGCCACTGCAACAACATTGATAGACTGCAAATTAGGAAGTATGATAATTTCTAATGGTCAGAAATAGAAGGAATTGTCACTTTTTCCTCTAGCCCAACCATCATTTAAACCTAACACTCAACTTTAGGTTGATGAGGATATCAATTCAGAAGGAGATGGCGTTGTATAATTAGCTATGGTTACTTTAGTAGAACATATTGAGGAATATGAAGAATAAAATCTTAATTCTAAAGAGATCGGTCAAGAAAAAGAGAAAAAATGTCAAGGAGTGTTACATAAACAAAATTCACACACTTTTCCCTTAAACACACTTGTTGGATATCCACTTGATTCTAAGAATAAGACCAAAAAAATAACAGTGGCAAGGGATAAGCCTCTTTTCATTAATTCATCCTTATCTTCTTCCCAAGAAAAGGAATTGAAGCAAACTTTGAAAAATCATTATGAAGCATTTACTTGGGAATAGAAAGACATGAGAGGAATTCACCCTTCTATTTGTACTCATCATATTTGAAGATATTCGCGTACCTATTTTTCACTCTACGCTCAATAGGTAGAGCTGAATGAAGTTCAACTATTATAGGTACAGGAAATTTTTCAAATTTTGCTGATTAAGTGTTCGTTGATCATCATTGAGATCATTTTACAAATGTGTCATAAGTAAGTTGTGCAAATGTTTAAAACAGAAAATTAAGGAAAGTTGCATAATAATACTTTTATTCATTTTGTGAAAATGCTGAATCTCGCACAAGCCGCGAGAGTAACTGAGTTGTTTCTGACAATCAAGAAATGAATACTAAATCTAAACACAGACCACACTGCTGTAAATAGCATAAGCGTAAAAAAAAAAAAAGCAATTCATCATTGCCTGTAATGATGAATCACTTCGTTGATGCTTTTAGCCGTCATGCCTCCATGCAGTTGCAGCCTTGCTTCATCGCTCCACATACCTGCAAAATCATTAAGGACATGATATTAGAGTTATACTCTAAGCAATAGTGAATTACTTTCTGCCTTACGCCTATGCTACAGACAGAAATGTAATTTGCGTTAAACCGAGCATTCATCAGATGATTGCAAGAAATCAGCAGAAAAACATAATGCAATGGAAGCTTTCAGCTTCTTTTATTTTGCTAACATGTTTGTTTCAGTGTGCAGGAGCAGGTTTTTTATATTCGAATTCATTTCAGCTGATATGTGGAGTAAAACGGGCTCCCACAAGGGTTGAGCCCGGCATATCAAAAGGATACACTCTCAAGTTACATACGAGAGTTCATTAATATTGTCAAAACGGTCATCAAAAGAGTTGCTGAATTTAAGAAATAGTCAATAAGCAGCTTTATTTCAAAGACATCAAAGAAAGCAGCTTGAGCATACAATATAGCTTTGTTCTTCTTATCATAGCATCAAGAAATACAAATCTGAATTGACAACATAATGTACAGCAATCTCAAAGAAGAAAGTGACCAGATGGATGTTCATATCAGCCAAATATTGAAGCTGAATATCATCAAAGAGGAAGCAGTTCATATACAAGAAAGCTTGGATCTATGCTATTGTTATGTGTTTGGGCGGAGATATCATGGGACAGCAACAATTAAACAATCAGAGTTTCATATGGTTGATGCTACAGGAGAAATAGTATGGCAATATCTTCTTCATTATTTCTCTTACAAAAATACAATTCCAACATCAGCAATTTAATGATGTTTCTTTCGTCAAGAGTATTGGTATCATGGATGATTGGACATAATGTGTTGTTAAAGAGAAATAATACTATCCTTACAACAAAAATTAACTGCTAGGAAACATCATGTACACCGCAAAAATCTGTTATCAATGATGAAAATTAGTTACAGCCAACTTTCAATATCTTGTCAAGTGACAGTACAGCCATGGTAGATGCATTATTCTGGAAGTTAGTGGAAAGATTTTTACAAGAAGATAATGCACAACTAAAATAAAAAATAATTTTCAGTCATGTGTTAAGCATAGCTGAGTGTTTTCTTGCTGTATTGATCAGAATTAAACAGTGGGAGATCAGAAAAAATGCAAAGAATTTGGAGCAGCAAAAAAGATGGTTACTTCTTTTTATCATTCTAGAAGTGTTTCTTACAAATACAGTAAAAGAATTTCTGCTTCGTAGCAGTCAGAAATAAAAGATAACATACAGAAAATTCATGTTTATTGTTTCAAAACAACACAATATTATGACTGTCTCAGCTTAGAAAAAGTAGTTTTCAGCTTTCAAATGCAAGCTGGGTACAGGGTTCAAGTTCAAACCAGTGGAAATGTCAGAAGCACACAAATTTCATAATGCCCAGATGGAGGAATATTCAGCTTAGTAATAATATTTATCGGCCAAGACACAGGTCATATTTTCGTGCTAAAATCTTATAGAGAGCAAAGGGTTTGGGTTTTAGTTTTTGTTCATATTCATGAAAACCATTTAAACATAAACGAAGAAATCATTGAAGATATTGAGCACCAGGAGTTTTGGTTATAATCAGATCTAGAAGTCAAGCCCGTGGCCTAAAGGAGATCTTTCGCATATACCCAGATGAGATTTCAAACTGGGAAATGCATTTTCTTTGCTATCATAAATATTTGAAGCTTCAAATATAGAAAATACAGAAAAATCAAATATTATTTACAGTACCCAGAAGTCTTAACGTTGCTGTCTCAGAAATATGGGAAAAAATCAAAAGGAAATCTTCAAAAATCAGCTTAAGAGTGAAGTTTTTTGCAGTTTCAAAAGAACAAGACACAGATTCGATTTTTTTTTTTTAAAGCAAGGATTGTTCTTTATCTGTCAAAATAGTTTAAAACAAAATGTTCAATGGTGCTTCAAGAAGTAGAGAAATGCACAGGAAAAGCAACAAAAGTTGGACTATTATCTCAAAAATACCTTCAGAAATCTTCTTATTTTCGAATTTGAAGAGGGTTTGAATAAAG
>VDFB02345117.1:0-10024 GCA_007258455.2 Sequoia sempervirens
TATGAGAATGATCCAGATACTGAGACTTGCCAAATTCACCAATTTCAGGAACATGCAATTTGTATTTTGTGAGAAATCTCTGATTTAAAGGATGCAAAAGACGTTTTTATTATGTCTTCTTCTGTGAAAATCGCCCAAGATTTCTTTGAATAACTGATAATTGTGAACTTGAATCTGCAAAAAGATTAGTTAGGAAAAATCGCCTCTGAGAATTGATGAAGATTTTGCCCTGAACTGGAAAAATCCGCCTTTGAAATGAAAACCACGAATTTCTTCTTGAAATTTGCGCCTTTTATTATGAATGAAATTCGAATTCTCTTTGAAGAAAATACGAATTTATAATGAATTTGAGGATTCGCCTTTTGAAATGAAATACGCCTTTGAAATTTGAGGAATACGCCTTTGAGAATCAAGGAATTGCGAATTGCTTTGGACTTTGAATTTGCTTTGAAGATATGCGCCCTCTCTTCTGAAGAAATACGAATTTATCTTGAATTTACTTTGAATTTAATAAACTTCGATTTTCCCTTTGAAGATAATGAATTTGCCTTTGAAAATCACGAATTTCACTTAAGATTAATTTGCTCTTAATGAAAATCGAATTTCTCTTTGAAAGCTCTGTGAATAACAATGAAGATGGCGCCACGTATAAATAAGAGAAAATCCGCACTGAATTGTGACTGCAAGAATTCAAAAACCCTAACCAGAATAGAAATCCTCTGATTGGTTGCCTTTGAGTTCAACTGCCACTGACTGGAAGTCCAGATTTGAAAATAATAATAAAATATTTATTATCATGTAACTAGGCGCCAAAAAATAGAAAATAGCCATCTTATGCAAATCTTGAACTTCAGTTGACAATTTGGTTGAAGCTTTGAGATTCATCGTTTGACTTCACTGATTCCGAAAAGTCATCTCTTGATACATAGGCGCCCATTATTCGTGATATTTTACCACTAACTCCTATTTAATAGTCACAACATCACACGATCACACCCTACATCGATTTCAATGACCAGTATGTAATGTCCCTCTCATCGTTGATCAGCTTATAGCCACTATTCCTAAATTCGTAGGATCGGATGAGGTGAAAATTAGGTTCTGGCTTGGTCAGGGTATCTATATTATTTACTGCTTGAATGTTTATGGCAAGCGCTTGCGCTTGTTGACCCAATCCTTGGCATGATAGCTGTTATAACTTGGTTTATCTTCAACAAAACACAATTAATGGCTTTTTGTCTCTAATTCGTTAACGTTGACTCCACCTTACCAAGGATAACCTAAGTTGTTTTAAAGTAACAAGAAGGTACGCTTCATCATAAATTTACCAGTCTTTATTCAAATATTTCATCATCTTGGAAAAAGGACGCCACTTTTATATTTTTGAATAAAGTGAATTTTTAAAGGCCTTTTGGGACGCCACCTTGTGAAGTTGAATGGTTTTTGGAATTTGAAGGGTCTCCTGTGTCTCTTGGGCTGCTTCTCAGGCAATTGAAGAGGCATGTTGAGTTCTTATTTATTGACAGTCTTTGCTCCAGCTTTTCATCCATCAATTACCTTACTGTTATGCTGTCAAAATGACTATGGACATTTTGCTATTGCTTCGAGGATGCTACCTCCTAGCCCCTTCCCAATTTCGTGTTTGAAATATAGCACCTAGTTGGAATATTGCTGCTTCTCACAACAGCCTAGCAGATTGAGCATTAAAGGTTGAGAATTTTTGGTGAATTCTACAGTTTTGAAGTTCCTGGTTTTTACACAGCTGAAGCTGAGTTTTGTTCATAACTTCTAAAGCGAATTTTATTCTGTTCTGGGTACTTGGGCCATGCATTAGTCTACTGAAGGCGCCATCTTTCACAAAATTTGAGAATTAAATTCCAAGTATTCAATTTTATATTGCAAAGTCGATTTTCCTCAAGGGCCGTACCATTTAATGCTGTCTTGGGATTCGTGCCAAATAAAGTAGAGACTTTGTTTGCTGTTTCTGGATTCTATCTTGGGCGCCAGACTTGTAAGGTGCTTTTGCAATTCGTTTCACGCCATTCGGAGAAGAAATAAGTGAGTTATGAGTGTTTTTCTGTTTTCCAGTTTGCTGTTCTAAATTTCCAGAACTCAGGAATTTGCATCAGATTTATCAGTTTCCAGTTTAATCACCATTTCAGTCATTGGAAAGCAAAGAACATTGTTATAATTCATTCTTATATCAATATTTCACTTCTCTATCATTGTAACTCATCTAATTGCAGTCATGTTGAAATTGTAAGGTTTTGATTAGTAGTACTAATCTAACCATTTTTATTGCTGCAACTATTTGATTTGTTTCTCATTAAAGTCCCCTGGATGGTTTACCGCCAGTGTGGTTAAATTGTTTGTAAATCTTGTACCCACTTAAGTGGTGAATCCCCACAGTTCTGTGGATGCCTCCCCTTGATGGTTTACCGCCAGTGTGGTTAAATTGTTTGTAAATCTTGTACCCACTTAAGTGGTGAATCCCCACAGTTCTGTGGATGCCCGCCGCAGCGGATGAATTGTTTATTTTGTAATCTTTTCCCCCCACTGTTTGGTGGTAGCGTGGAATTGTTCTCTCATGGCTGGTTATCCGCCTAATTAGTTCATAATTTCAATTTCTTAAACTCCGTCATATGTTAGCACCTCGCCCTCAGTGGGATCTTGAGTGCACATTCTAGACGTTGAGTAGTTCTTCTATTCAAGTTCAGTTTCTTCAGTTTAAGTTCAGTATCTTCCATTCAAGTTCAGATTTGTATTTGAGGCTAACGCTAATCCAATCATCCATTGCTGGGTATTTTGTGATTTTCCTTCGAAAAAATTGGTTAGCATATTTCAGTGGTATCAGAGCAGAAGACCCTGCCATCCTGTGGCTGATTGCAGTAGTTAACTGATGAGTGACAGAGACACTAGGCCATACACTAGAAGTCAGGCCAGAAATCAGCATCAGTTTCCACCCGTTCCAGAGGCAGATACCTTCTCAGAAGTACTAAGAGACCTTGGTAAAACAGTGGAAGGTTCAGATAATTCAGTGGAAGTGGTTGATCACACAACTATCATAATGTCAGATTCAGTAAGAAGAGATAATGAAGAGAGGGATAGAGTGGAGAAAAAGTTTGACGGAATGATAGATATGATGTCCCGTTTGTTATCCAAGTTGGATCAGCAAGCAGCTCAGAGTATTATTCAGCCCCAAAATAACTCAGCTGGAGAAAATAGTGGAGTGAATGGAAATAATAATAGTGGCAGTCCTGAGGTGAATACTAGAGATAGAATTGTAGGTCAGCATACTGCAATTCATAGTGGGTCATCCTCTAGACCCCTCTTTCCTGTTTTCACACCAAGGGAAGAGCAACAACCAGTTGAGGCTACTCCAAACTTTGCTGATGATGCTCGTCAAGCCTATATGGAGTATGTGTCCTTACCTCTTGACTTGAGAGGAGCATGGACCTTTGATCAATTCATGAATCAAAGGAGTCGGAGAAATGGTGGTAGGAATGATCAACGTCCTCCTGCAGGCCCTAGAAATGATTTTTACCAAGCTTTGGGAAAGATCACTATGGAACATTTTGATGGTGGTAACAAGTGTACAGCCAGGTCATGGGTGCAAAAGTTAGATAACTACCTCTCCCTTAGACCTATGCCGGAAGAAGATGCTATCAAATTTGCTACCTTGCACTTAGATGGCATAGCTCATGAATGGTGGACTCACGGTTTGGTCACTCTTGGCCACAACCTTATTCGCACTTATGGAGAGTTTACAAATAAGCTGATTGAGAGATTTGACACCAAAGATCCGGAATTGAAGTTTAGAGAATTGGCACAGTTGAAACAGCAAGGATCTTTAGAAAGTTATGTGGCTGATTTTCAGAGGTTGTCAGTAATGGTGCCCAACATTACTGAAAGAAGACTTGTAGTCCTTTTTGCTGAAGGTTTAATGGAGCCATTGAAGGGTTGGGTCAAAGCATTTGATCCTCCAACATTGGATGAAGCTATCAAGAAAGCTAGGAGCATGGAATTGGCAGCCCCAAGACCTAAATTTCACTCAAAAACATTCAGCCATAAGAAGGATAAAAAGCCATCTTCAAATCTGCCTAAGAAGTTTCCACCAAGGCTGTCCGAAGAGCTCAAAGAACAGCTTAGAAAGGATGGAGTTTGCTTCACTTGTCGTGAGCCTTGGGTGAAAGGCCACCGTTGCTATGGAAGAGGCAAAGTAGTTCAAACGGAGGGCTATTCTGATTATGGATCAGAATCTGATTCGTCTGATCAGCAATACGAATCAGCAAGTAGTGAAGGTGAAGAAGTTCAAGAAGACAAGTCCGAAGAGGTTGGAGATAGTAGTGCTTTTGCACAACTATCTAGTTTTCAAAAGACTGAATCTTTTAGGGTTCATGGAGTTGTAAATTCACAAAGGATAGTTGCCCTAATTGATACTGGAGCAACTCACAATTTTATTGATGAAGGGCTAGTTGCTAGAAAAGGTTTGAAGACTGAAGATTTTGATGGTTTCAAAGTAATGGTTGCTGATGGTTTCACTATGTCTTGCACAAGGAGAATTCCTAATCTATCCTTGCAATTAGGGAATCATGAAATTAAGGATGATTTTTATGTGGTGGGTATAGGAGACACTGATGTTGTGTTGGGCATACAATGGCTGCGATCTCTTGGTGAGATCACATTGAATTTGCAAACCATGGAGCTGAAATTTCAGTCTAATGGAAAGAAGGTTGTTTTAAGAGGGATGTCAAATGGAGGCCCTCGAATTGTGTCTTTGAAAAGGATGGAAAGGCTGATCCGCCATGATCAAGTTGAATGGGCTGTTGAATGTATGGTTTTACCAGCTGATCCAGTTGAGGAAAAAAGGCAATATCATCCTGATATTCAAGCCTTACTTTCAAAGAAAAGTAAAGTCTTTGGAAGCTTACCTCCTGGAAGACCTCCTGAAAGAGGTTCTGAACATGTGATTGAATTAGAAGAAGGAGCAAAACCAGTCATTACTACACCTTACCGCTATCCAAAGAGGCAGAAAGATGAAATTGAAAAAGCCATCAAGGAGCTGTTGGAAAGTGGTTTTATTAGACCAAGCAAGAGTCGATTTGCTTCAGCAGTAGTGCTGGTCAAAAAGAAAGATGGTACAATGCGTATGTGTGTTGACTATCGCGCATTAAATCAAAAAACCATCAAGAATAGATATCCTATCCCTAGGATTGATGAGCTTATTGATGAGCTCCATGGGGCAATGTTCTTCTCAAAGATTGATCTTCGTTCGGGCTATCACCAAATCAGAATGAGGGAGGAGGATATAGAAAAGACAGCGTTTAGATGCCACTTTGGGCATTTTGAATTTCTAGTCATGCCTTTTGGTTTGACAAATGCACCAGCCACATTCCAATCTTGTATGAACAAGATTTTTAGACAGCAGTTGAGGAAGTTTGTGCTCATCTTCTTCGACGATATTCTCATATTCAGTAAGTCATGGGAAGAGCACCTTAAGTATTTGGAAGAAGTGCTTACCATTTTGGAGGCGGAATGTCTATTCGCCAAAGAGTCAAAGTGTGAGTTTGGGATGGAAGAACTTTTATACCTTGGCCACATTATCAGCTCAAAGGGTGTGAAAGTGGATCCAGAAAAGATAAGGGCCATTCTTGATTGGCCAACTTCTAAGACTATTTCTCATTTGAGAGGTTTTTTAGGGTTATGTGGATTCTATAGGAGATTTGTAAAAGGTTATTCTCATCAAGCTGCACCTTTGACAGATCTTACAAAGAAAGGAGCTTTTCTTTGGACTAAACAAGCACAAGAGGTTTTTGATAAGTTTAAACAAATCATGAGTTCGTGTCCTGTGTTGGCACTTCCGGATTTTTCAAAACCTTTTGAATTACAATGTGATGCTTCAGGAGAAGGAGTTGGAGCTGTCCTAATGCAAGACAAACATCCTATTGTCTTTGAGAGCAGAAAATTGAGAGGGGCAGAAAAAACTTACTCTATTTATGACAAAGAGATGCTTGCCATCATGCATGCTTTGTCTAAATTCCGTCAATACTTGGTGGGAAGTAAATTTGTTGTTAAGACTGATCACAACAGTCTTAAACATTTTATGCGCCAAAAGGAATTGAATGAAAGGCAGCAAAAATGGGTAAGTAAACTCCAAGCATATGACTTTGACATTGAATAAAAAAAAAAAAAAAATAATATAGTTGCTGATGCACTTTCTAGAAGGCCTCATTTGCAGTCAATTTGTGAGTTATCAGCAGATTGGAAAGAATTAATTGCTGCTGATTATGTTAAAAATCAGTTTGCAACCAACTTGTTAGAAGGTCAATTGGTTGATGAAATGTATAAGTTGGTTGATGGATTAATTTATTATAAAGATAGAATCTTTTTAGTACAAGAATCTAAGCTTAGAAAGAAGATTCTACAATCTTTTCATGATATTCCCCTTGCTGGTCATCAAGGGATTTTCAAGACTTACAAGCAGATTCGTGAACGATTCACTTGGAAAGGTTTGAAAGATGAAGTCTTGAATTACATTAGAGAGTGTCCTATTTGTCAAAGGAATAAAAATGAACACTCTTTTCCTGCTGGTCTACATCAGCCCTTGCCTATTCCAAATCAGAAATGGGAAAGTATTGCCATGGACTTTATCACGGGGTTGCCCAAGGTGCAAGGACGTGATTGTATATTTGTTGTGGTTGATAGACTAACGAAATTTGCTCATTTCTTTGCTGTTACCACTTCATTTACAGCAGCTCAAGTGGCTGAGTTGTTTTTCAGAGAGGTGTTCCGTTTGCATGGGTTACCTAAAACCATTGTCAGTGATAGGGACAGCAAGTTCCTAAGTGTATTTTGGCAGGAGATCTTCAGATTGAGTGGGACAGTGCTTACTCCAAGCACAAGTTATCACCCACAAACAGATGGGCAATCAGAAATTGTTAACAAGTGGTTAGAGGGCTACCTAAGGAACCATGTTTCAGGACAGCAGCGAGCTTGGATTAAATGGCTTCATTTAGGAGAGTATTGTTACAACTCTTCTTATCACATGTCAATTAAGATGTCTCCTTTTAAGGCTCTTTATGGTTATGAGGCTACTAACTTTGTTGATCTAGTGTTTGGTGATAGTAGAGCCCCACAAGCATTGGATATGTTACAACAAAGCCAAGACATCTTGAAGACTCTTAAGGAAAATCTGCAACAAGCTCAAAATCAGCAGAAGTTATACGCTGATCAGCAGCGTGTGGAAAGGTCTTTTGAAGTTGGGGACATGGTCTATTTGAGGCTTCAGCCATATAGACAATCTTCTCTCAAGAAGAGTGGTGCAGAAAAGTTGAAGCCACGCTTTTATGGTCCTTTCAAAATCACCAAAAGGATTGGGGAAGTTGCTTATGAGTTGGAACTTCCAGCTGAAAGCAAAATACATAATGTTTTTCATGTGTCTCGCCTCAAGAAGGCAATTGGACACAATGTGGTGGCTACATCAGAATTACCTCCATTGGATGAGGAAGGTCATTTAGTGTTGATTCCAGAAGAGATCCTTGACACTAGAGAGCGTTCTTTGAGAAGAAGGACAATCAAAGAATATTTGGTTAGATGGAGGAATTTGCCTATTGAAGATGCTACGTGGGAAGGTGAACAGATTTTGTTGCATCCATCTTTGCAGTTGCTTGGGGACAAGCAATTTCGAGGAGGGCGGACTGTAATGTCCCCTTCTCATCAGTGATCAGCTTTACAGTTCTTCAGTCTATTCCAGAACCCGTAGACTGGGATGAGGTGAAAATTAGGGTTTCTTGGGCTTGGTTTTCTGTGGCATTCATATTATTTACTATTTTTAGTAAATGCTTGTTGTGGCAGTTGCAGTTGTCAATTCTTAATCCTTGGCAGTTGGAGCAGTTGTTATAATTTGGTTTGGTCTTCAGTTGGCAAAAATATTTAATTAATGGCTTTTTGTTCTAATTCACTGTTGACTCCCACCTTGGCCTAAGGAGATAACTTAAGTTGTTTTAAAGTGGGGCCATGAAGGGGTACGCCTTCATCATAAATTTAATTAGTCTTTATTCAAATATTTCATCATCTTGGAAAAAGGACGCCACTTTTATATTTTTGAATAAAGTGAATTTTTAAAGGCCTTTTGGGACGCCACCTTGTGAAGTTGAATGGTTTTGGAATTTGAAGGGTCTCCTGTGTCTCTTGGGCTGCTTCTCAGGCAATTGAAGAGGCATGTTGAGTTCTTATTTATTGACAGTCTTTGCTCCAGCTTTTCATCCATCAATTACCTTACTGTTATGCTGTCAAAATGACTATGGACATTTTGCTATTGCTTCGAGGATGCTACCTCCTAGCCCCTTCCCAATTTCGTGTTTGAAATATAGCACCTAGTTGGAATATTGCTGCTTCTCACAACAGACTAGCAGATTGAGCATTAAAAGTTGAGAATTTTGGTGAATTCTACAGTTTTGAAGTTCCTGGTTTTTACATAGCTGAAGCTGAGTTTTGTTCATAACTTCTAAAGCAAATTTTATTCTGTTCTGGGTACTTTGGCCATGCATTAGTCAACTGAAGGCGCCATCTTTCACAAAATTTGAGAATTAATTTCCAAGTATTCAATTTTATATTGCAAAGTCGATTTTCCTCAAGGGCCGTACCATTTAATGTTGTCTTGGGATTCGTGCCAAATAAAGTAGAGACTTTGATTGCTGTTTCTGGATTCTATCTTGGGCGCCAGACTTGTAAGGTGCTTTTGCAATTCGTTTCACGCCATTCGGAGAAGAAATAAGTGAGTTATGAGTGTTTTTCTGTTTTCCAGTTTGCTGTTCTAAATTTCCAGAACTCAGGAATTTGCATCAGATTTATCAGTTTCCAGTTTAATCACCATTTCAGTCATTGGAAAGCAAAGAACATTGTTATAATTCATTCTTATATCAATATTTCACTTCTCTATCATTGTAACTCATCTAATTGCAGTCATGTTGAAATTGTAAGGTTTTGATTAGTAGTACTAATCTAACCATTTTTATTGCTGCAACTATTTGATTTGTTTCTCATTAAAGTCCCCTAGATGGTTTACCGCTAGTGTGGTTAAATTGTTTGTAAATCTTGTACCCACTTAAGTGGTGAATCCCCACAGTTCTGTGGATGCCCGCCGCAGCGGATGAATTGCTTATTTTGTAATCTTTTCCCCCCACTGCTTGGTGGTAGCGTGGAATTGTTCTCTCATGGCTGGTTATCCGCCTAATTAGTTCATAATTTCAATTTCTTAAACTCCGTCATATGTTAGCACCTCGCCCTCAGTGGGATCTTGAGTGCACATTCTTGACGTTGAGTAGTTCTTCTATTCAAGTTCAGTTTCTTCAGTTTAAGTTCAGTATCTTCCATTCAAGTTCAGATTTGTATTTGAGGCTAACGCTAATCCAATCATCCATTGCTGGTTATTTTGTGATTTTCCTTCGAAAAAATTGGTTAGCACATTTCATGGCATTCTGAAAGTTACTGAAAAGAATCAAAGTTTTCAGTTGTCGAATCAGATGATCCCAGAGCTCAGATTTTGTTCAAATCCTCAGGCGTGGGAACTTACTATCTATAGACAAATGAGGTAGGAGAATCCTCGACCCAAAATGAGTTAGAGAAAGATGATATTTCTTCCACTTCAAATGGGACGTCATCAGGAGATTTGTCTATCTTCGACCATGAATCTTCGTCAGAGGATGAAGTTTTGGACTTCGACACTGTTCCAGTTGGTGATCCCAACGGTGTCTGATTGCTCGAGTTTGATGGTAGCTGCTCTTCGACCGACTCTGGAGCAGGAATGGTTTTCATTTCACCAACAGGAAAGTTTTTCCCTTTCTACTTCAAGTTGTAGTTTGATAACACCAATAATACTGCCGAGTATGAAGCCCTGTTGCTGGGAATGCAAGTTGCGCTGAAGAAAGGTATAAAAAATCTTCATGCACAAGGTGATGTCGAGCTGATAGTATGTCAAGTAAGAAATCTCTATCAAACAAAGAATGAGAGACTCAGGCATTAA
>VDFB02345119.1:0-47108 GCA_007258455.2 Sequoia sempervirens
GAGTTCCCTGTGAAATTCAAAGTCACGAATATGGAGGTTGGTGAGGAAAGGCCGGAGTGGAACCACTTCCTCATGTTCTAGGAACTGAGGAATATCATCCATGGAAGGGATTCATATGGTCGGGTGTGCAATAGACAAAATAGTATCTGGATTCTCCAAATATTCAGGCTTTACTATCAAATTGGCAGCTGAGCGAACATCTTCAAGAGGTAGCCCAATATCCAGAAGTGATGCTACAAAATGAGAAGCCACGTTGGAGTAAAAGCGAAAGTAGCGATTGGATTCCACATACTTTTCCCCAAGAACTAAGCATAAATTTGGTACAGTGATACTGGAATTCCGAATGAAGAAAACCTTTTCAAGCCTTTGTCATGTGATACTTCCTAGGAAAAAATTTTGGCAGGGAGAGTAGCTTAAGAAAATTGGAGTATCCATGGCCTAGAAGAAAGAGAGAATAAACAAAGCAAAAATTGAGAACAAGAGAAGAAAGCTAAGAAAAAGTGTGAAGAATTCGAGAAGAAATGCAGAATTTATAGAAAGTCGTGAGGAAGTTGAGGTACATAGTTGCCTCAAGTGAAGTCTTGGAAATTGTAGGCAATGTGGTAACCGGAAAAATTTCTTCAGAGTAGAATGTTAAATCAAATTAATTATTTGCACATAGTTGGTGATAAATTGCTTCAAATTTGAGCAGTACGAAGATTGTGAATAGCAAGTTGAAGATTTCAAAGTAAAGGGGGGTCATTTCATATATTTTTCTTGAGCCGTATTAATTATGGACGTGCTTATGTGTGCAAAGTAGAAAGGAAAATGAGGCCGGTAAGGTAGCACACGTCATCACCTGGGTAAGTTGGAAGAAATAATATGTGTGAAATAAGGCATGTGAATTTAATGTAGAATAATGTGATCATGTTTCAATGTAGTCATGCCATTTTTGATCTATTAATGAGGTGCATCGCCATCAAATTGGGAGTGCTAGCCAAATATTTAGCAGTTTCCATAAAATTTAATTGGAAGGGTGGTAATTAATGTTCCTAAATTTAGATTTAAATTTGGTGATTAAATTGTTCGTTGCTAAATTTTAATTTATGTATATTTTTAAACACATAGCGAGTCGCAGTTAGCTAGGATTTGGCATAAAGTAGTAAAATTTAATTGGAAATACGCACCAATAGGGAATTATTAAATTAATTTTTGGGAAATGGTGAATTGATGTAGGGATTTGCATTGAATAAAAAATCAAAAGGTAACCTTCACTACCACTATAATTCCCAATCTAATAGCGGGCTTCATTGCCTGCAAGTTGAAAAATGAGCTATCATTGAAATATCAAAAATATCAAAAGTTGAAAAATGAGCTATCATTGAAATATCAAAAGAGAAAAAATGAGCTATCATTGCAATATCTATTAAAAAAAAATCAACTCTTTAGGCTATCCAAATAACTCTACCGAGGCTATAGATGCATGGCTAGCAGTAGAGCTATGTTTGGGGGGAATTACGAAGATAACCTTGTCGGGGCTATGGACGCTTGACTGGCAGCAAGGCTCTATCCCTGGTTGGCTTTCGAGGATTACCATATTATGTATTTCAATGTCAATGAACTGATTCTTTTCACTAAGTTCCAAAAACTGGAATTAATCATAGCACACACGAATGTTTTCGGTGGAGTTTTACTTTTTATGCCAAAATCTAGGTAAAGTGAAAGTTATTGTTTTAAAATATGTATAAATTATAATTTACAACTGGTGATTTAATTTCAAGTTTGGTTTAAAATTAGTTTTATTGGTTGCAAGTTGTGTGTTCTCACAACACGCCTCAAGACTGTAAGTCTTGGGGACCCAAGTAAAAATAATAATAACTCTTATGGCAGGAACTAGCAAGTTGAAAAGATCACCGGAAGTGAAAAGTAAAGAGAAATATTTAATCAAAGAGTAATTCGTAATGTAAGTGTTTTGAGTACCAGATACCAGGAACCGGAAACGTTCGAAAGGAAAAAGGTGGTGCAAATATGAGTAGAGTGTTCCGGTTCGATATTTGGAGTTCGATAAAATGGAAGTTCTGGTAAAATCGAAGTCTGGGGAAATTTCATGGGTAAAGCTAAATACTGAGTACCGGGTACCAAGAAACGATTTGAAATGATTTTTTTAAATCTTAAGGTTATCTAATGATTTCGATAGTCTAGTAATCTGGTATATGTAGAAGATAATTATGCAAAGATTTATGATATGTTGGAAAGCATGTTATTTATGAGATTTATGTACTAACATTTGAATAATGGTTTTATTTATATGAGATGTTTATAAATGTTTTTCTTTAAAAGGGATTTAATGTGTGGAATTTGTGATTGTAGGAGATGCAGATTGTGATGCAAAGTCCAGGTATGGACAGTTAGGAAAATCGTATTTGTGAACAAATCCGATGGTGTTTCCATGTTCAATGATGCACTTTACAAGCTCATGCTGGAATAGAGTTCGTCGCAAAGATGTGTCGGATACCAGGATCCCGAGACTCTAGAGTTCAAGCATGCAACAAAGACGTGTACCTATTCCAGGGGTGACTCATTCTTGGAATGTTCAAATCAAGGAAGAACCTGAAGTGTAGGGATGAAAATTCCACCTGATCACTCTGAATTTGTGTGAAGTTCCTAAATTTTGTTTGAGTGGATTTTTTTGGTTCCAAGAAGGAACCCTGATGATTAAAGATTAAAACCCAAAGAGCTTCAATGTGCAATTAGAGTTGACCTTTGTTGACTTTGATTGCAATTCTCTTATCAGTCACTACATTCCACGTTCCTTGATGTGATTTTTCCCTTGGATTTCGTCTCATGTATTTGTCTTATCCTACCTGTGCCTTGTGTTCTATAAAAGGCCAGAGGATCTTTCTTTTTAAGTTCATAATTTGTGGATGTCGGAAGAGCCAAAACTTCTTTAAGTTTTGTTCTTTTTTCCTATTTTTTGAATCATTCTGGTGTAAAAATTTGTATGCACATAGACATTGATTAATATTAGAGCCAATTAGATAACTACCTATCTCATGAATCTTTTGTAGTTGGTTTTGTTAGTTCATTCGAACAAGATTGTGTGATGCGCCATTTAAGTGTGCATATAGAACCTACTTGGTGTCCAAACTAACAAACCTCTCTTTAAAAGCTCATACTATTTTATATATAGTTGTGAAGCAATCTAGTGAAGTATAAAGCGGTTTGCTCTGTTTTAGTTAATTCTTTGGGGCATGCATGGAGAATAACCAAGAGAAAATTTTAATTTTTAGTATTTTTATGCTTTATTTTAGAATAGATGTTTAAATTTCTTGAAAATGTTCCAAAAGAATTAAGTGAATGGATGGAAATTTATTGAAAATATTTCATTTTCAATGAAATTGTTGAATGCTTAATGCTAAAACTACTTAATCAATAGCAAAGAAATTGTTGATGTTCATGAAATATTATTTCAAATCTTTCGATTTCATGATATTTGTTCTTAAGTTCCAATTGAAAACTTAGTGTTTGATATATATGATTTCAAACAACCATATTCCCTTTGAGATTAACAACAATATCACATTATACCTGAGAGAAAACCTAGTACAATCAAGACCTGATTACTGGAGACTTGGGATTGAACTAAGTCAATCTTTTCCTATTAAAGCAGATTTCCCCTTTAGATTGTATGTGTCCCATATATTTCAAGAAGGATAGGCTCTTTGCGGTTTATTTGTGAAGAATTTATTCAAGATGTTGTTGCAAGTAAAATTGTCGTCAACAGGAACTGGCGCTAGAAGGAGGGCGTATCTTTGAATTTTATATTAGTTCTGAGTTTTGGAAGGAAGCTTGTAAAGTGAAATTAAGTGCAAGCTGGTTTTTCAATATGGATGTCGAGAAACTATAGAAATTTTTTAACTAGAGATTATATCCTTTGAGTTTATTCACCTTTGGTAGAGTCACTGAGTGTATAATTCACGATACAACTGATCATGGTGAATTTGAGTGTGAATTCTTTTTAACTAGGGTAAGCTTGGCCATGTGTAAAGTGATTATATTAATAGAAGAAGTTCTAAATGCTAGAAGAAAAGAACCGTTAGCGAGAAAAATATTTAACCCTATTGGAATTGGACACAAAAAAATTAATTGATACATCAAGACAATTTGAAAACTGCAATTGTTATAAATAAAATCCTAACATTTTGTAGGAAAATAGGTGAGAATTCTAAGATTCAAAGACACTGCATTAGAAACAAGGAAACAGTATTGATGAGTCATCATTCTCCTTATACGTGGAAAACACAAATGAGGAAAAGAAGCGAGAAAATCGAGCGGGAGACATGTGTATTTTGCTCCAAGTTGAAAATTCACAAATTAAAAAAGATAATTTCCCTGATTTTATGCAAGATACGGAGTATCAAACTTTTACTTTTTCTCTCTCTGATAACAATATAAATTGTGATATATCTTGGTCTAACAAAGTGAAAGAAAGTTGAGAAATGGACACAGTCGTTCATGGAAATGAACCAAGGCTGGAAGAAGGTAGAGTATGGTCGCATCAGACAAAGTGTGTGCAATCAACCTTTAATGAGGTTGTTTTCATACATATGAACCAAGTCATTGGTAAGTACACCTTTGAATTTATGATTATTAAACACAAAAAATTTAAGATAATTCATTGTTACAGTAGAGTTGTTGAAATTTTTCTGATTGAATTTAAGGATAAACCTATTGTAATTTGTACCAAAACAACAATGGAAATACTCATATAAATTAAAATGAGTTATTTTGTTAAGGTTAATTGCTTGTTAGATTAGAAGTTTGGTTAGTTAGGGTTAGTTTTCTTTTTGTAGGGTTTGTTATGTTTTTTTCTCTGTTTTCTTTTCTTTCTTTTCTTTTTTGTTTGGCCTCACAAATTTTGCATAACTTATCTTACCCATGAGAGTTAATTCAAACATTTGTAAAATTGAATCATGAAATGTAAAATGATAAAACCATACACAATAAAACACACTTTAAGATGTACTTAAAGCTATATATATGTGTGTGTGTATCACATATATACATGAAATATCAAAATTCTTGCTTCAAAAGATCAAAAATCCAAAAAGATTGAGCAAAGTTGCAAGTAGTAGTAGCCATTCACTTGATATGGGACACCTCATCTATTAGGGCTAAAAACCCTATGTAGGTGAGTTCCCTATGAAATTTAAAGTCACGAATATGGATGGTGTATGATGCTCCAAGATGTGCTTGCACTAACCAACTAGAAGACTTTCCTTAGTCTCCACCCAAGAACCTGATGGCTTCAATGTTCTATCTTGACTTAGATCATTAACTAAGCCCTTCTCTAACTTTGTTACAAGAGTTACTCTCCTTGTGCTTCACCTTGGAGGGTTCACCACCCTTTGAACTTGCAATCTTCTTCCCACACTTAGAAGGATCTAAGTGTCATCTTCATCAACCAACTTGAACTACTTGCAGGGGAGCTAAGGGTACTTTCCTCATGCTTCTTACATCCAAATAGGTCCATCTTACTTGGTGTTCACTCTTCAAACTACCCATTTCCAAGATTTTCCTTTGGTGAGGCCTTATCTATAGTAGCCCTTACCAGTCAGTTTTCTGCCTTTTTCTCTTAAACTTGCCAAACAACCTATCAAACAATTTTCAGTTCCAGATACCCTTTTTGGAGCTATAAATCTTTCATCAGGTTTCAGAACTTTGTCTGTACCGTATGGTGGATTCCTACAAACAAGGAGGATTAGGGCTAATAGGCCTAATACTTAGGGTTTTAACACTTTCTCCTTCAAATCTATCTCAAATGGATTGATTGAGGTTTCAATCCTTCTAACATGCTTGGCTATGACAAAATCTCACCTGGAACCGTACTATGGCCGTACTATACTCCTTCCCCTGCCTAAGTTCTTCAAATTTTCATTCCCAAACCACTAACTGGACAGTCCTAGCTCGCCTAGGGTTTGAGATTACAATTACTTGCTTGGATCTTTAGGTTTCCTACTGCTGAATATGTACAATGGACTGGCTCCCCTATCATTTCAAACTAATTGTAGGGAGAACCCGTGGTTAGTTCTTATGGGGGAGCCATTTTTAAAACTTGACTGCTCAAAACTACAACTACAAGCCTCTACACTCTAATCTATGAAATAGAAACAACAAATCTACACTGAACACCCTGAACACAAGATGAATCTTATTCAAAACTATCCAATGAACACAAAAATAGAGATAAAACTGTATATACAATGCCTTTTATGCCACTGTTTCTCAAAACACACGGGATTTTTAGAAAACATAGAATTCTGCCAAATTGTCTTCTATTCCACACAACAAAATTTGATTACAACAACTACTCTTTTCTTCTACGAGCCATCACACCTATTAGGGATGCCTTTTACATCATTCAAGGGAGGTTGCTCGACCACTTACTCCTGACTTTAAGGGGTTCCAATCCACCCAAGCTGCATGCAACCTAACAAAATGTTACCATGTAGTTTTACAACTTTACAACTTCCATCATTGTGTCATGATCCTCAATCCTAGGACCTCTAACACCTTGATCTCGAGCCAACCACTCCCTTAACTATCCATTAGCATCTTCAAACAACGAGGATGTGGTTTAACACACATTAAATGCTTTACCTTCTAACATAGCTGTCTTAAGCTAATTAAAGCCAAAATTTAACAACAATGAAAACTAAGATGACATTAATCCTAATGATTAACTCACCACACACATAAACAAGATCTTCTAAGGTCCAAATTAAGCACACTACAATCCTAACTTGGCTAAGGTTAGGTACAAGCCAAAATTGCAACATAATCAAACTGGAGTTAAGCCAAGGTGCTCCTGCACCATCCTCCCCAAAACAAAAGATTTCAATCCATCCTTGGATTGAGCAAGTTGAGATCAATGCCCAACTTCTTGAACTCTGCCTCCTTGATCCACACTACATCTGCATCAGGTTGCCCATGCCTCTTAATCAGATGTTCTTTATATTCTTTGGTCCTAGTCCTCTTGTAGACTCTAGTGTCCAATATCTTGTCAGCTTGCTTGACTGTAGTGGAGGGCAGTTTGAGTTCTTCCACATCTTGGGTGACTTCATGGATGGTTTGATCCATGTTTAATGGTGGTCCTTTGTAATGTACAAGATCTGCAACATTAAAAATAGGGGACAGTCCACTGTCATTTGGTAATTGGACCTTGAATGCATTACTTCCATACTTCTCCAAGATAGGACATGAACCTATCCTCTTCATTTGCAACTTATGAGGAACTCCTTTCTGCAGTCTAGACTTGTTCAAATGCACCATCACTAAGTCACCAACATGGAACTGCACTTCTCTTCTATGCTCATCCACCTTAGTCTTATGTTTCATGGTGTTTTCTGCCAACATTTTTCTGACTGTCTCATGAATCTCCTACATTGCATAAGCAAAGTCATCAGCATATCCACTTCCCTTGACTCCATCCTTCAACTCTCTCAACTCATAAACACCTCTAGGATGTAGTCCATAAACAATCTCAAAGGGACTCTTCCCTGTTGACCTATTGACAGTATCATTATAGGCATATTCAGCTTGCCCAATCAATTGATCCCATTGTTGACCATACTCCTTGGTCAAGCATCTTAAGAGATTTCCAAGTGTCCTATTTACCACTTCGGTCTGACCATCAGTTTGGGGATGGTATGCAGATCCAAAGGATAAATTGGTGCCCATTCTTTGCCAAAGAGTCTTCCAAAAATGACTCATAAACTTAGTATCTCTGTCTGATACAATGTTGATTGGTAAGCCATGAATCCTTACTATCTCTTTGAAGAAAAGAGAGGCTATGTGATTGGCATCATTGGTTGTTTTGCATGGCACAAAGTGAGCCATCTTGCTGAATCTATCTACAACCACATAAACACTGTCCATACCTTGTTTTGTCTTGGGTAGACCAACTACAAAGTCCATACTCAAGCATTCCCATGGCCTAGTAGGAATGGGAAGTGGCTGATATAGGCCTACATTTGAAGAAGTACCCTTGGCCTTTTGACACACTACATAGCTTTCCACATACCTTCTGACATCTAAGTTCATTCTTGGCCAAAAGTAAAATCTTTGAACCAGTTCCTGAGTTTTGGTGATCCCAAAATGACCACTCAATGCACCATTATGCTTTTCTTGTATCAAATCCTCCCTAATGGAGCCTCTAGGAACACATAGTTGATTTCCTTTAAACAAAAGATCACTTTGCAAAGTATACTCAGCATATTTGCTATGGAAATGATTCTTGTATTCAGTACATACCTTATAAATATCTACAAAGTCTTCATCATCTACATATAGATCCTTGAAATGATCTATTCCCATGCTCTTCAACTGAATTTCCTGAATTGTGAGGACTCTTCTGCTCAAGGCATCTGCCACCTTGTTGAGAGATCCTTTCTTGTGCTTGATATTGAAGGTGTAAGCTTGCAAGTACTCCATCCATTTCATGTGTCTGTGACTCAACTTCTCTTGTGAATTCAGGAAACTGAGTGATTGGTTGTTTGAATACACAATGAATTCCTTGGGAAGCAAGTAGTGCCTCCACTTCCTTAGAGCTTGGACCAATGCATACATCTCAAGGTCATAAGAAGAATACTTCTTCTTGGCCTCACTTAACTTCTCTGAATGAAAAGCCACCGGCCTGCCCTCTTGACTGAGAACATCTCCAATAGCTACATTGCTTGCATCACATTCAATGGTGAATAGCTTCTCAAAGCTTGGTAACACCAAAATAGGTTTGGTAGCTATCTTCTCCTTCAGCAACTCAAAACTCTTGTTAGCTTGCTCATTCCAAACAAACTTGGTTTTCATTCCTCCTTTTATGGTATCCAACATAGGAGCACAAATAGCACTAAACTGTCTTATGAATTTCCTATAGTATTGAGCAAGACCATGGAAGCTTCTTACCTTTGTTGCTGTCTTTGGAGTAGGCCAATTTGAGGATTGCTTCCACTTTATTGCTATCCATCTTCAAGTTTCCATGTGATAGCACAAATCCAAGGTACACCAGCTCTGTTTTGATGAACTCACACTTTTCCAGATTGATCATCAGCTTCTCCTCCTGCAGCTTCTTGAAAATCAACTCAATATGTTGGAGGTGCTCTTCTCTTGTTCTGCTATAGATTAGTATATCATCAAGATATACCACTACAAACTTGCCAATGTAGTCTTTGAGGATTTCATTCATGAGTCTCATGAATGTGGAGGGGGCATTAGACAAGCCAAATGGCATAACTAGCCACTCATAGAGACCCTCATTGGTTTTGAAGGTTGTTTTCCACTCATCTCCCTCATGTATCCTAATTTGGTGATAACCACTCTTTAAATCTATCTTGGTATAATACCTAGCTTCACCTAGACAATCCATGAGATCTTCAATCCTAGGGATAGGGAACCTATACCTGATGGTTATCTTGTTTATTGCCCTGGAATCAGTACAAAGCCTCCATTCTCCTCGCTTTTTAGGTGCTAAGACAGTGGGTACTGCACATGGACTAATGCTTTTCCTAATGATACCTTGGTTGAGAAGTTCTTGAATCTGCCTAGCTATTTCCTCATTTTGTTGAGGTGTCATCTTGTAAGCTGCTTTGTTTGGAAGGGTAGCTCCTGGTATCAAGTCTATCCTATGACTTATGGCTCTTTTAGGAGGTAATGTTGTTGGTTGACCACTACTTACTATGCCTTCATAGGTCTGCAACAATTTCTGTATCTCCTTGGGTAACTCTTGCTTTTCAGTTGCTTTCTCTTTGCTCACCTCTCTTGGATTGATCATCACTGCATAGCCAACTCCTTCTCCTTCTTCCAAGGCTTCCAAGAACTATTTTTCACCCACCATGAGCAGTTTAGAACTTGCTGTCTGCACCTCTATATCTTCTAGCAAAGACTGAATTTTGAAAGTCACCTTGTCTTTCTTGAAAGTGTAGGAGTTCTTTGCTCCATCATGCATAGCTTGGCGGTCAAATTTCCATGGTCTACCTAGGAGCAAGTGGCATGCATCCATAGGTAACACATCACACAAAACTTTTTCCTTGTACCTACCAATTGAAAACTCCACCCATGCTTGTTCATTCACCAAGACATGTTGACCCTTATTGAGCCATGTGACCTTGTAAGGGTTGTTGTGGGGTATCCTTGTCAACTTCAGCTTGCTGACTACCTCCTCTGACACAATATTGTCAGTAGAACCTGAGTCAATGATGAATTTACACACTTTCCCCATCATCTTGCACTTTATCCTAAACAAGGACCTCCTTTGGCTTGGCTCTTCTTTAACCGGTTCCTTGATCAAAGTTCTCCTCATCATGAGGTTCTCACCTTCCTCTGAATTCAATGGTACTTCAAGATGTTTATCTGCTGTAGCTGTCTCATCTTGAATCAGGTTAGTTCTCTTATCTCCTCCATGAGAAGTACTACCTTTCTCTGGACATCTATAGGCTGGGTGTCCCAATTGGTTACAGTGATAACATTTCATGTTGGTGAAGTAGCTACCTCTTCCTTGTCCACCACTTCTTCCTCTGGAGCTGAAACCTCTTCCTCTACCACCTCTACTAGAGCTTCCTTCTTGCTGCTCAGAATATCTGACTTCTCCTTGGGCTCTTGGTTCTGAACTTCTTCCACCATAACCACCTCTTTGTCCTCTACTGTCTTTCCCTTTACCTCTACTTTTGGGGTTTTGTTCCTACTTCTTTTCGCCTTTCTCCTCTATCTTCAAAGCCATTTGATAGCATTGGCGGACTGTTTTGAATTTTACTAAGCTCATGTCTTCTTGGATAGACCACTTGAGCCCATTCAAGTACCTTGCTAGCTTGATGCTCTCATCTTTAACCACCTTTGATCTAAGGCACAATTTTTGAAACTCCTCTGTGTATGTTTGAACATCCATATCTTTTTGCCTCAGATTGTGTCTTCTCCTATGCAACTAAACTTCATAATCATCAAGGAGATAGGTCTGCCTTATCTTAGTTACCATTCCTCTCCATGAAACTATGGGACCTTTTCCTTCTTTCTCTCTTTTAGATTGTACAAACTTCCACCATGTGAGAGCTGCTCCTCTCAACCTTGACTTGGCCACCTTTACCTTTTGGGCCTCTGTTATGCCATCACATTCAAAGTGATTTTCAATGCTCTCAATCCAGTCTACAACTGAATCAGGGTCCATTTGTCCACTAAATAGTGACACACCTTCCAATGCTTTTCCACTTAAGGCCTGCAGTGCTTTCAAGAAGGGTTCCTCTGCAAGAACAGGATCAGGCTTTGGAGCTTCCTCCTCCAAGTCCTCTTCCTTTTCCTTGGCTTCCTGCTCTTCCTTCTGCTCTATCTTGTCCTTCACTTTATCTGTTGTCTCATGGACTTCATCCAAGAGCTTCTCCACTTGAGATAACCTTTCTCTTAGCAACCGGTTATCTTCCTCTTGCTCTTCTACTTTTTTAGCCAACTCAGCATTAGTCACCATGGTTCTTTCCTCTGGTGTGTTCTCTCCTACTAACTCAGTGGGCTGCAACATCAATCACAAGCCTTGAATCAAACCTGGCTCTGATACCAATATGGTGTATGATGCTCCAAGATGTGCTTGCACTAACCAACTAGAAGACTTTCCTTAGTCTCCACCCAAGAACCTAATGGCTTCAAGGTTCTATCTTGACTTAGATCATTAACTAAGCCCTTCTCTAACTCTATTACAAGAGTTAATCTCCTTGTACTTCACCTTGGAGGGTTCACCACCCTTTGAACTTGCAATCTTCTTCCCACACTTAGAAGGATCTAAGTGTCATCTTCATCAACCAACTTGAACTACTTGCAAGGGAGCTAAGGGTACTGTCCTCATGCTTCTTACATCCAAATAGGTCCATCTTACTTGGTGTTCACTCTTCAAACTACCCATTTCCAAGATTTTCCTTTGGTGAGGCCTTATCTCTAGTAGCCCTTACCAGTCAGTTTTCTGCCTTTTTCTCTTAAACTTGCCAAACAACCTATCAAACAATTTTCAGTTCCAGACACCCTTTTTGGAGCTTTAAATCTTTCATCAGGTTTCAGACCTCTGTCTGTACCGTACGGTGGATTCCTACAAACAAGGAGGATTAGGGCTAATAGGCCTAATACTTAGGGTTTTAACACTTTCTCCTTCAAATCTATCTCAAATGGATTGATTGAGGTTTCAATCCTTCTAACATGCTTGGCTATGAAAAAATCTCACCTGGAACCGTACTATGGCCGTACTGTACTCCTTCCCCTGCCTAAGTTCTTCAAATTTTCATTCCCAAACCACTAACCGGGCAATCCTAGCTCGCCTAGGGTTTGAGATTACAATTACTTGCTTGGATCTTTAGGTTTCCTACTACTGAATATGTACAATGGACTAGCTCCCCTATCATTTCAAACTAATTGCAGGGAGAACCCGTGGTTAGTTCTTATGGGGGAACCATTTTTAAAACTTGACTACTCAAAACTACAACTACAAGCCTCTACACTCTAATCTATGAAATAGAAAAAACAAATATACACTGAACACCCTGAACACAAGATGAATCTTATTCAAAACTATCCAATGAACACAAAAACAGAGCTAAAACTGTATATACAATGCCTTTTATGCCACTGTTTCTCAAAACACACGAGATTTTTAGAAAACACAGAATTCTGCCAAACTGTCTTCTATTCCACACAACAAAATTTGATTACAACAACTACTCTTTTCTTCTACGAGCCATCACACCTATTAGGGATGCCTTTTCCATCATTCAAGGGAGGTTGCTCGACCACTTACTCCTGACTTCAAGGGATTCCAATCCACCCAAGCTGCATGCAACCTAACAAAATGTTACCATGCAGTTTTACAACAACTTTACAACTTCCATCATTGTGTCATGATCCTCAATCCTAGGACCTCTAACGCCTTGATCTCGAGCCAACCACTCCCTTAACTATCCATTAGCATCTTCAAACAACGAGGATGTGGTTTAACACACATTAAATGCTTTACCTTCTAACATAGCTGTCTCAAGCTAATTAAAGCCAAAATTTAACAACAATGAAAACTAAGATGACATTAATCCTAATGATTAACTCACCACACACACAAACAAGACCTTCTAAGGTCCAAATTAAGCACACTACAATCCTGACTTGGCTAAGGTCAGGTACGAGCCAAAATTGCAACATAATCAAACTGGAGTTAAGCCAAGGTGCTCCTGCACCAATGGAGGTCAGTGAGGAAAGGCCAGAGTGGAACCACTTCCCTGTGTTCCAGGAACCGAGTAATATCATCCATGGAAGGGATTTCGATGGTCGGGTGTGCAACAAACAAAATAGTATCCAGATTCTCCAAATATTCAGGCCTTATTATCAAATTGGTAGCTAAGCGAACATCTTCAATAGGTAGCCCAATATCCAGAAGCAATGCTACAAAATGAGAAGCCATGTTGGAGTAAAAGTGAAAGTAGTGGCTGGATTCCACATACTTTTCCCCAAGAACTAAGCACAAATTTGGTACAGTGAAACTAGAATTCCGAATGAAGAAGACCTTTTCAAGCCTTTGCAGTGTGATACTTCCTAGGAAAACATTCTAGCAGCGAGAGCAGCTTAAGAAAATTAGAGTATATATGGCCTAGAAGCAAGAGAAAATAAACAGAGCAAAAATGCAGAACAAGAGAAGAAAGCTAAGAAAAAGTGTGAAAATTTCATAAAGAAATGCATAACTTATAGAAAGCTGTGAGGAATTTGTGGTACATAGTTTCCTCAAGTGAAGTCTTGGAAATCATAAGCAATGTGGCAACCAGACAATTATCTTTAGAGCATAATTTTAAATCAAATTAATTATTTGCACATAGTTGGTGATAAATTGCTTCAAATTTGAGTAGTACGAAGATTGCGAATCAAGCAAGTTGAAGATTTCGAAGCAAAGGGTGGTCATTTCATATATTTTTTCTTGAGTCGTATTAATTATGGAGGTGCTTATGTGTGTAGCGTAGAAAGGAAAATGAAGTCGGTAAGGTAGCGCACGTCATCACCTGGGTAAGTTGGAAGAAATAATACGTGTGAAATAAGGTGTGTGAATTTAATGCAGAATAATGTGATCATGTTTCAGTGTAATCATATCATTTTTGATCTATTAATGAGGTGCATCACTGTCAAATTGGGAGTGCTATCCAAATATTTAGCAGTTGCCATAAAATTTAATTGGAAGGGTGGTAACTAATGTTCCTAAATTTAGATTTAAATTTGGTGATTAAATTATTCGTTGCTAAATTTTAATTTATGCATATTTTTTAACATATAGCGAATCGCAATTAGCTAGGATTTGGCATAAAGTAGTAAAATTTAGCTGGAAATATGCACCAATAGGGAATTATTAAATGAATTTTTGGGAAATGGTGAATTTATGAAGGGATTTTCATTGAATGAAAAATAAAAATGTAACCTTTGCTACCATTGTAATTCCCAACCTAATGGCAGGCTTCATTGCCTACAAGTTGAAAAATGAGCTTTCATTGCAATATCTATTAAAAAATCAACTCTTTAGGCTATCCAAATAACTCTACCGGGGCTATAGACGCCTGGCTGGTAGTAGAGCTATGTTTGGGGGGAATTATAGAGATAACCTTGTCGGGGCTATGGATGCTTTACTGGTAGCAAGGCTCTATCCCTGGTTGGCTTTGGAGGATTACCATATTATGTAGTTTAATGTCAATGAACTGATTCTTTTCACTAAGTTCCAAAAACTAGAATTAATCATAGCACACACAAATGTTTTCGGTGGAGTTTTACTTTTTATGCTAGAATCTAGGTAAAGGTGAAAGTTATTGTTTTAAAATATGTATAAATTATAATTTACAACTGGTAATTTTTTTCAAGTTTGGTTTAAATTTGGTTTTATTGGTTTCAAGTTGTGTGTTCTCACAACATGACTTGGGGACCCAAGTAAAAAAATTAATAACTCTTATGGCAGGAGTTAGCAAGTTGAAAAGATCACCGGAAGTGAAAAGTAAAGAGAAATCTTTAATCAAAGAGTACTTCGTAATGTAAGTTTTTCAGGTACTGGATATAGGGAACCAGAAACGTTTGAAAGGAAAAAGGTGGTGCAAATATGAGCAGAGTGTTTTGGTCCGATATTTGGAGTCCGGTAAAATGGAAGTTCTAGTAAAACTGAAGTCCAGGGAAAGTTCATGGGTAAAGATGAATACCGGGTATCGGAAAATGATGTGGAGTGAATTTTTTTAAATCTTAAGGTTATCTAATGATTCTGATAGTCCAGTAATCTGGTATATGTAGAAGATAATTATGCAAGGATTTATGATATGTTGGAAAGTGTGTTATTTATGAGATTTATGTACTAACATTTGAATAATGGTTTTATTTACATGAGATGTTTATAAATGTTTTTTCTTTACAAGAGATTTAATGTGTGGAATTTGTGATTGTAGGAGATGCAGATTGTGATGCAAAGTTCGGGTATGGATGGTTAGATAAATCGTATTTGTGAACAAATCCGATGGTGTTACTAGGTTCAATGATGCACTTTAAAATCTCATGCTAGAATAGAGTTCATTGCAAAGATGTGTTGGATACTGGGATCCTGGGACTCTGGACTTCAAGCATGCAGCAAAGAAGTGTACCTATTTCGAGGGTGACTCATTCCTGGAATGTTCAAATCAAGGAAGAACCTGAAGTGTAGGGATGAAAATTCCACCTGATCACTCTGAATTTGTGGGAAGTTCCTACATTTTGTTTGAGTGAATTTGTTTGGTTCCAAGAAGGAACCCTGATGATTAAAGATTAAAACCCGAAGAGCTTCAATGTGTAATTGGAATTGACCTTCATTGAATTCAATTGCAATTCTCTTATCAATCACTACATTCCACGTGCCTTGATGTGATTTGTCCCTTGGATTTCCTCTCATGTATTTGTCTTATCCTACCTATGCCTTGTGTTCTATAAAATTCCAGAGGATCTTTCTTTTTAAGTTAAGTTCAAAATTTGTGGATGTCGGAAGAGTCAAAAGTTCCTTAAGTTTTATTCTTTTTTCCTATTTTCTAAATCATTCTAGTGTAAAACTTTGTATGCACGTAGACATTGATTAATATCAAATAAAATTAGATAACTACCTATCTCATGAATCTTTTGTAGCTGGTTTTGTTAGTTCAACTAAACAAGACTGCGTGCTCCACCATTTAAGGGTGCATACAAAACCCACTCAATTTCCAAACTAAAACCCCTCTCTTTAAAAGCTCACACTTTTTTATATGTAGTTGTGAAGCAATTTGGTGAAGTATAAAGTGGCTTGCTCTATTTTAGTTAATTCTTTGGGGCATGCATGGAAAATAACCGAGAGAAAATTTTAATTTTCAGTATTTTTATGCTTTATTTTATAATAGATGTTTAAATTTCTTGAAAATTTTCCAACAAAAATTAAGTGAATGGATGGAAATTTATTGAAAATATTTTTTTTTCTATGAAATTGTTGAATGCTTAATGCTAAATCTACTTAAGTGATAGCAAATAAATTGTTGATGTTCATGAAATATTATTTTAAATCTTTCGATTTCATGATATTTTTTCTTAAGTTCCAATTGAAAAATCAGTGTTTGATATATATGATTTCAAACAACCATATTCCCTTTGATATTAACAACAATATCACATTATACCCAGGAGCGAACCTAGTACAATCAAGACCTGATTACCAAAGACTTGGGATTGACTTGAGTCAATCTTTTCCTATTAAAGTAGATTCCCCCTTTAGACTGTCTTTGTTCCATATCTTTCAAGAAGGATAGGCTCTTTGCGGTTTATCTGTGAAGAATTTATACACCTTGGTTCTACTAGTAAAATCATCATCAACACATACCTTTTGATGAGTCTAGTTTATGGTCTCATTTTTGGGTAGAATTTGTGACTTAGTTGTTGAAGTTATCATGGACTTTGACATTAAGTATTGATACTTTTATGATATTTTCCTCAAACTATAGACATTGGGCTTAATCTTATTTCTACAAACCTTTAATGATAAAGGGCATGTTAAATGGACTGTCTATATTAATTTTGCAAGTGGTTAATGAATGTTCCTTAAGGTGGTTACAAATATGCAATTATTGTGCGTACTAACATTTCCTTGGAGATTTAATTTGAGGATGCTAAATTGAGAAAGACATCGCCAACTGGGCATGCACCATAACGTCTAACAAAGGAATCGTTCAAAGGTCAAAGGAGGTCGACGGCAGGGGATTCCTCATGCAATCCGAATGTAACTACCTTGTAGTGGTCATTATTGATGTTGAGAAAATGTGCGCATTACTGCAACACTAAATCTACGGTTGGACATCCATATCTGGCCGGATTCCATGCATGCATAACTGCTGCCCCACTTTCTCTATTTTCCCTAAATGGCATCCTCCCAGTTTGTGGAGTTGACTGCCTTGTTTAGTTGGTAGTATATATAAAGATCTGATACTCCTCTAAAGGTTGCACGATTTGATATTGTACTTGCATTCTTTAGTTCTCAGTGATGCAGATATATTACTCTTTTGTACTCGTTATTTACAGTGAATAAAATAAAGTTCTGAGTTCGAGCTTCTGAGTTTTCATTAGTCTTAGAGGATACTTATCCAAGGGGGCCCACTTGGTGAGTAATGCGTCATTTATTTTAGTATTAGTTTAGTATTACTCTCTATTCATTAATTAGTTAAGAATCTGGCACTGACTGTTCCTGCAACCACTAGAATTCCATTCTATGACTATTCTTGCAGCCAAAGCAGACATAGTAGTGTCTTGTTTGTTTGCTCAGATTTTCATTTCTATCATGCATTTCAGCTTGGTGTAATTGTTGATTGATGGTTAGTATTTATGTTATTCATTTCTAAGAAATTTACTTTTAGCATTGTGTTTTTCCTAGTTGTAGAATGAAAATGGCTACTTTGGGTTCCTAGTGCACATACTGTGCTGACCCATTTCAAGTCCACGTCCCTGGGTTGACAAGTTAAATGCACCTTCACGATGATTGAAATAGCTATTCAGGTTGGATGTCCAATCTCTAAATCATAGTTGTAAAGGCCTAGTTGTTGAATCATTGTAGGAGGCAGAAACCTTGGCCAAATTGTTCCCAAGAACATTAATTGAACTTTCTTTAGACTAGTTAAATACCTTACCTATTGGTTCTCTACAATCCTTTTTTGACATTATCCATGCATTTATCTCTCATTCAATATAGCATATACCCTCTAGTCTTCTTAACACACTTGGACCAACATAAACAATATCCTAATGGATTTTTTAGGGTATTTTGTCTCTTGCTTCTTTTCTTTGTTTGTGAATTTTGGGATGAAAACCTCCTAAATATCTTATCATATCTCTTTTCTACTAAAACCTACCTCTACATATCTAAAAATCCTTTTTCTTCAAATATTTTCATTCTCTTTCTAAATCATATATTTATGTCATTGATTTTGATCATATTTTTCTAGAGCACTCTCAACTCACATATGATCACCTATCTTCTAATCATCCAACCATAGACCCCCATTGTGACCTTTATCCACTTTCCTAACACTCTTATGGTCCAACCAAACATGAAGAAAAATACTACACACATCTTGCTAACTCTCCTAAACATATTCTACCCATTTTCTTAGAATGTCAACCAATCAATTTCACTCCTCTTACACACAATAGAAATCATAAGCATAGTCATTTAACACTTCTCTCTTGTGTGTGACATCTAGTACTAGGAAATTTTACCAATCAATGTCAACCACTTAAAGATAAAATAAGAATTTATCGATAGAAGTTTCTATTGGCATATGGCTTCCAGTGTTGTCATTGATGGCAACTGAAGTCATCTTCATGGTCTGCAGATCTGTATCTAGTCATTCTAGCAGGCAAAGTGCAATACTATGTGTTACCAACAGAATATTTGAAGAACAGGGTATCCGGTCAGTTAGTCAATCTGTCTACTTCACCGGATCATATTTTTGTGTTGTGGACCCCTGTGATTGCTTGGTGAACACACATATTATCATATTACTAAATTTTGTGGTGTTGCATTAGTTGTAGTACGAGCTTGGAGGTCTGGTAGAATGTTTTATGTCTATTTGTTCATTGTAGCCAACTCAGTGAATGTGGCACATTGTGGATGTGTAAAGTAGAATTATTTAAAATGTTTTTATGTTCAAATATTCAATTATGGGTCTTAGCTACAGTCTATCTGGTGGTGTTAGATCCACACTGAAAATCCAATTGGGCTGACAGCTAATAATATTTCCAAGTTTTATTAAGGCTGACCTTTAGCGATTGTATTTCTAGTTGTGGATATATATAAGAGATTTGATATATCATTTGATGTGTGTGAAAGTGGTGTGGTGGTATGTTGCGATCATTAGGAACAACGATTTAGTGACTATACATAGTTTCACTTGTGCATTAATATTTTTGCAATAAGAGTTGTGCAGAGTAGAGCAGAATTGTTGAATCAGTCTGAAGGATAGCAGATTGTCATCTAAGCTTAATTGGAACTGTAATCAAGCATTATGGATGCTATTTCATCAGTTCACTCTTTTGGATTTATTCCAAGTCTTTGTAGGGTAGTGAGCCCATCCTTTTGAGTAGTGAGCTCTAGGCAGTGAACCTGAATGCAAGTGCATTCCCATTTTGTACTTCTTATTTTGGGTATACTCATATTATATTGTGGATTGGCCATCCACTATGGTTTTTGCCCTAGCAGGGTTCCCACGTAAAAATTCTGGTGTTATGGTGTTGAGATTATTTTCATTTTTTTGATGTATGTTTCTTTTATTGAATGGTTAAGTAAATTAAATCACAGAATAATAAAGTTGAATTTTGGCTCAACACTGATTCACCCCCCCTCTCAGTGTTGCTTGTTTCCAACAATTGGTATCAGAGCTAGTTCCTCGAAGAAGTCTTACAGCTTGGGGAGATCTTGGAAGGTGTTTTTCAATAGATACAAGTAGTCTTCAACAACAACTTATGGTGGCCCTAGATGATCTTGACCAGGTAAAATCTGAGAACTAGGAACTACAAGAAAATCTTGAGAATGCAGAAAAGCTCATCCAGTCACTAAAATACAAGATCAATGAATAAAGGGAGAAAAGAAAGGAACTATGTGGTCAGCTCAAATAGAAGAACAAAGGTATGGAAGATGAACAACTTAGTCTGGCTCTGAAGGAGAAAACAAAAGAATGTGAAAAATTTTCCAAGGAAAATGTTGCCTTGAAGTGAGAGATGGAATCCATCATGATGAGAATGACCAAGGAGATTGAGGACAAAAAGAAGAATGAAGAAAATCTTGCACAGTCTTTGAAAGAAAAGTCTGAACATTGCAGCCGACTAGACAATGAATTGGAGAAATCCAAGAACAATGAAGAAATGCTTGAAAAGCAACTTGATGACCTGAGAGATGAACTTGCTACAAAAAATGAGTATAAGGATAAATTCAAAGAGAGCTTAGCCAAACTTGATGAACTGATCAAAGGACATAGGACTAATGGTGATAGATGAGGTCTTGGATATGAAGAAGGAGAAAGTTTCGAATCTAGACAAAGGAACTTTGGACAAAGGAATTTAAGACAAGGAAGATTCAGACAATGAGCTCAGATGAAAGAAACTAGAAGAAATATGGTAAGGCAACCAAATGCTTAAATATTTAATGGCTATTGTTACGTCTGCAACAAATTTGGTCATATGGCTTCTCAGTGTAGAAGTAGGGTGAACTCAAGTAGACCATCATTCTCAGGTCAGTGTTTTAATTGCTATAAGTATGGTCATAAGTCAAGTGAATGAAGAATTGTGATGAACAATTTCCATAGAGATGTTAGATGCTATGCATGCAATAGATTTGGACATATTGCTAATGAATGCAGATCAAGACAAAGTTAGTCGAACAATTGGTCTGGGCAGAGAAATGTTGTGTGCTACAACTGCAACAAATTTGGCCACATCGCTAGATTTTGTTGGAACAAAAGAGGTTCGGTAAAAAAAACATGCAACAGGATGTTAAAGGGAAAGTAAAAGTTACTACTAATGTGATCAAAAAGCAGATGCAAAAGAAATGGGTGAAGAAGAATCCCTCTGTAGAAGGAAATTGACCTACACCAGAAGCAACTTCTGGTAATTCCTCAGGGAATTAATTTTAGGTCTCTGGCATAGGGGGAGCTATCAAGAAAAACTCTTAAACCCCCTCTTGCAGGTGAATGATACTAGAATCTGGATATGTCCAGTATGAGAGTTGATACTCTTTAGATATTGTTCGACCAGTTAGAAGCATTAGTGAAGCATATTGGCGATCTGTATAAGAGTCATCTATCTTGGTGCCTGAAAGGAAGAAAACCAGATGAGTTAGGGCAAGAGAATTTATTGCAAAAAAAAGGAATGGCTTCAACCCTCATTTGTCATATTGTATTTAGAAGAAAAGTGATCTGGAGAACTCTGAAGTGATCATTGTGAATTTGTGGAAAGACTCAAGCATAAAGGAGAATCTGCAATCAAATTCCATTTTTGTCCCCAAAAGGTATTTATTATAAACTTATAAATTTGTGTGATTGCAATCATGTCTACTCATCTAGTAGTCAAAGTTAAGGATAGGCCATGTCCAAAGGTCAAATGACATCTGTATAAGTCCGTAGATATAGAGCCCTTAGGTGCATTTTCATCGATGTCGTATGAAGTCCTACATATTGAGGATATTAGGGCTTATGTGCATGCAAACATTGAAGATTTGGGAACCTCTCACTTGTTGTATTTGTACACTCATCATATAACTGAAGAAGATCTTACTGTGAAACCGAAATTCAAAACCCTAGAAGATAATAAATTTGCGTAATTTGTGAAATTCCTTGTATTCGAAGAAGATGAATGGGTTCAATATTTGTTGAGCCATGCCCATGATGAATTCATGTGGTTGGATGTGCCATTCAAAATCACAAAAGAAGCTATATGTGCAATCATTGGACTAAATTCCTTCGGTAAGCTTCCAGTTTTGAAGTCTATGAAGAATGATAAGATTATTGAAGTGACAGGCTCGAAATGGGATAGAAGGGCAATGACAATAGACGATATTGCCGCAGTAGATATAAAATTTGCATCAATGATTATCGGCTATAAGATTTATCACTCAAGCAAGGAGAATTTAGTATTCAGCATAGCTATCTACACAACATATGAAATGGTCAAACAAAATGTAGACTATGATTTATTTGAACTACTCAGGAGCCAGTTAATGGAGAATTTGGGAAAAATCAAGAAGGATAAGAAGAACACATTCAAGTACGGTAACTTGTTGATATGTTTGCTTTTCTACTTCTTGGGTGAAGTACCGGGAGCTGGTAATGTTCAATGGCGTAATGATATGTCGGTAGCTATTCAGATATGGAATATGTTATGTGGATTGGGTGATCAACAGACCCACAATACAATCCTGTGGGGATACTTCAAAAGTTTTTGAAATTTAATGCATGCCAGAGAAATAATTCCTGCAACAATTGTGGAGCAATACAAAGACTCTATTTGCTTCATGGTAGACATTGACTAGTGCCATATGGAAGCTGTTGATCCTAGAACAGTTTGGATCATGCTTATGGGTTATGAAGTAGATGAGAACATTCTGAGGATGTATGCAGAACACCTGCTAAATTTTCCATTGGATCTCGATGAAGAAAGGTTTGGTACTTATGCAGAGAAAGGCTTACAAGTTCACTTAGAATTAAAAAATCCCATGATATCTAGAAGGATAAGAAAAGAGACAGCAGCTCTTGCAGAGAGTTTTGGCATCCCTGTGCATCAACTAAGAGAAGTGAGGAGACAAAGAGAAGAAGTTGAAGAAGCTAAGGAGAAAGAAAAAGGTAGAATCAGTCAGTCTCGGAACATCTCCTGCTCATACTAGAAGTTCCTTTGCATCCAATTCAAATCAAGCTGAGGATTCCAGAAAAAGAAAAAAGAATAAAAGCACTAGATCCTACAAAGTTGTATCTGCAGATGAAGAGGAAGAAACTAATTCAAAAGAAGTAGTGAGGGAGTTAAAGGCTACTGATACTCATGTTGTCAAATTAAATAAGAGAAAATCTTCTGGCAAAGGAAAAGAAGCAAAGAAAAAGGCCAAAGCTGACAAAACCAGTATGTCTATTAAGGAAGTTAAGAATGCAGTAGTGAAAGATGGAAATCTCAAGCCACTCTGTGATTGGTATGAGTCCTTTGATGAATCCAGTAAGAAAATTATTGAAGAAGCAACAATAAAACATATGATTGTTTTTAGTAAAGCTCTTGTTAAAATCATGTTTGGTTTGCCTTCAAGTATGTATAATGCTTTAGAGTCTAGGAGGTCAAGCACCTTATTAGAAGAAGAAAATCTGAGGAAGAGAGTCCTAGTAGATTTGTGCTCAAAATGACAATTGAATAAATGGATGTATTCCTTGAAAAGGCCAAAAGGGAATTCAAGAGAAAAACAAGAATAAATAAGCTCATGATTGGTGAAACTGACGCTGTTGTTAGTGAAACTAAGGAAATTCTGGAAGAACTTTTGTCAAAGGATAAGATTAACATTGAAAAAGTCAATGTTCAAATAAATGAGGAAGTAAATGTGGAGGTAAATGAATTAGGAGAGGATAATGTGAATGAGGAAAACATGAATATGTCTGATCCTCCAGAGTTTGAGGATATTCTGACTTCTCCTGATGTGAAAGACATAGAGACACCTGTTGCAACTAAGGTCCCTGTTGAGGTGTTAGCTAAAGACAAAGAGGTGCATGCTAAAGAAATTGAAATGCCTAAAATCAATCCTGAATCAAAATCCAACGTTGAAAAAGAAAAAGGTCAAGAAATTAGAATAGAGAAAGTGAAGGAATCTTTATTGGAGCAACAGGTAGAGTTAGATCCTAAGTTGGATGAAAGCTCAATTAACCTATCTACTCTATCTCCAATTCAGATGATGAAGGTCGCTAAAATTTCTCAAGCCAAAGCCAGTGAGAGGATACTGAAATCTCACATAGAAGACAGTGAACTACTAAAGCTTACATCTGGAGTCTTATAGAAAATAATACCTACTTATGCTATGGACCCATTAGGTTCCTCCTCAGGTGAATTAAAGAAGCTAATAAGTTCTATAGATTCTCATTTTGAATCTTTTGAGAAATCAGCTTTGGTTAAAGTGAAGAAGGAGTTCAAGAAGAAGAGAGTTGGTAGCCTAAAATAATTGATTTCCAAAGACAAAGCTCTATTAAGTACTTGCATAAAAAATATTCAAGGTACTATGTCTAAGGGAGGAAAAGTGTACAAATCTTGCTTGGTATTGTCAAAATTTACTGAAGCAAATGAAAAGAAAGTGAAAGATATTGAACAACAGTTGGTCAATATTTCCAACACTTTTGATCCTTTAGCCGGTAGTGTTTGCAATCAAGAAAATTAGGTAATGTATTTGCTCAACCAAATAAAGAGTCTGAAATTTGAAAATGAAAGGATTATTAGCAGAGTATGTGAACTCAGGGGACTGATAAGTCCAATGATTGAGATGATGGTAAATGCTCTGAAAGAAGCTAAAGATGCTACGACCGCTCCTGATGCGGTAAGTCTCGAAGCAGCAGAAACCTTGTCATATATGCTTTGTGGTCATATAACCATTTTGGAGAGTTTGAGAAGTATTTGGGACTCAAACTTAAGTGGGTTGAAGAATAAATTTGTAGACGTCTTCAAATTTTTGTAAGTCTCAATAGTTTTTGCAATTTTGGATTCCCCAATTTTGTCATTGATGTCAAAGGGGGAGAGAGTGTAGTGAAAAATTCCTTGAAATTCTTAGGGGGAGCAGTATTCTGAATTTTGGCAGTGTACTTATCAGTTTCGACACTTAGTCATTTTTATCTAAGTATTGCCATCAATTCCAAAGGGGGAAATTGTTGGCATATGGCTTCCAGTGTTGTCATTGATGGCAATTGAAGTCATCTTCATGGTCCGTAGATCTGTATCTAGTCATACCGGTAGATAAAGTGCAATATTGTGTGTTATTGACAAAATATTTGAACAACAAGGTATTTGGTCAGTCAGTCAATTATCTACTTCACCGGATCATCTTTTTGTGTTGTGGACCCCTAGGGATTGCTTGGTGAACACGTATATTATCATATTACTAAATTTTGTGGTGTTGCATTAGTTGCAGTACGAGCTTGGAGGTCCAGTAGGATGTTTTATATCTATTTGTTCGTTGTAGCCAACTCAATGAATGTGGCACATTGTGGATGTGTAAAGTGGAATTATTTAAAATGTTTTTATGTTCAAATATTTAATTATGGGTCTTAGCTACAGTCAAGTTGACGTGTTAGATCCACATTGAAAATCAAATTGTAATTTTGGGTCGATAGTTAATAATATTTCCAAGTTTTATTAAGGCCGACCTTTAGCGATTGTATTTCTTGTGGATATATATAAGAGATTTGATATATCATTTGATGTGTGTGAAAGTAGTGTGGTGGTATGTTGCGATCATTAGGAACAATGATTAAGTGACTATGCATAGTTTCACTTGTGCATTAATATTTTTGTTGTAAGAGTTGTGCAAAGCAGAGCAAAATTATTGAATCAGTCTGAAGGATAGCAGATTGTCATCTGAGCTTAATTGGAACTGTAATCAAGCATTGTGGACGCTATTTCATCAGTTCACTCTTTTGGATTTATTCCAAGTCTTTGTAGGGCAGTGAGCCCATCCTTTTGAGTAGTGAGCTATAGTGAGCCTGAATGCAAGTGCATTCCCTTTTTGTACTTCTTATTTTGGGTATACTCATATTATATTGTGGATTAGCCATCCACCGTGGTTTTTCCCCTAACAGAGTTTCCACGTAAAATTTTTGGTGTTATGGTGTTGAGATTATTTTCATTCTGTTGATGCATATTTCTTTTATTGAATGGTTAAGTAAATTAAATCACAGAATAATAAAGTTGAATTTTTGCTCAACATTGATTCACCCCCCCTCTCAATGTTGCTTGTTTCCAATAGTTTCATATTTTTCTCTTCTTGTGACACCCATTTCCCTTATTCATATGATGATGATGATATTGACTAGGTTGATGAAACCAAGAAAATTCATGATATAATTTTCATCTATGATGGATAAGATAATGATTATGATACTCTCTCTCTATTTAATCCTCCCATAGCTTCCCCCTCTTTACCTATTGTGGTTGTGGAGATCATTTCCATTCCCAAAGACTCCTACTATTTTGACCGTGTCTACCATTACTTATACTATTCCTATTGTCTCCATAATTAAAAAACTTCAATCCTCTTCTAATTTTTATTTATTTTAGTTTATTATCAACATTCCCCCACTCTCCTCAATACTCACTTCTAGTACCCCTCACCCTTTAGATATTTCTCCTCTTTATTTTCCTCGTGATTCATACTTGTTTATATCATAAAATCACTTCAATTCCTTTAGTGATTGATCCTTGTGTGCTTCATGTGCCTTCCCTACCTTCTCTCATATGTACACTTTCTAGTGTTATAAATGTTAATGATTATATGTGTTCTATTATCATCTATGCATGTTTATATTCCTCTTTATGTATATATCTATATCTTAAGGATGATGTGTGACATCAAGAATCACCTTGTCTTGTTAATCCAATATTTTAGGTACTCTTTGAAGGGATAAGATTTATAGTAGTTTACCTTGTTGTAGAGTCTCATAAGGAAATGATGCCCAAAAAAGACAAGAGAGAAGGATATGTGTATGTAGTGACTATGGGGGTTGAACAAACCCTAGATAGTTTGGATAGGGGTTCGAGGGAGAAAAATGAGTGAAAAAGTGAGTTTCACACCATAGTCTCACAACCAATGGATCAATATCAAACACCACAAAATGATCTCCACCTCTGATCTGAATTCAATAGAGAATTCAAAATTACAAAATTAGGTAAGCTGGAACTTGTGAATATTGCAAAAAAATTGAAAATTTGCATAGCTTGTAGCAATGAGTTGTTTGCATCCAAAAATTCATTTAACTTAGCCAAAATAGAGTTTTATACAACTATCCAGAATCCCAACAGTTTGCAAACTCCAACAAGTTTCAAATGAACAGTATTTTCAAAAAACAAATACAAAATAACTAGAAAATTTAAAAAACTAGGAAAATATTTACCCCAACTTGGTGGGGTCATAACTTTCTACTCGGTGCTCGAATTCAAATTTGTTTACACTGATGGAAAGGTATCGAAAAGGGAATAACTCAATCCCTAAAAATCAAATGCCTTTGGCATTCAATTTTAAGAGATTGACGTAAGTTTCAAACCCAAATTCTTCTCTAAAGACCTCTGAAAATGTAATTTACTAGAACCTAGAATATACCAAAAAAATTCAAAATTTTGGATTTTGGATTTTTCTCAATTTTGTTGCCTCTAGAACATCCCTAGACTACCCTGGATCAACCTCAAAAAGAGAGATCAAGAGGGTGAGACCTATCTATACTAGTGAAATACTTTGACAATAATATTCATTCTCATAATATCTAAGGGGAAAGTATTCATTTTGTAGAGAATTGAAAAAGTCATTTCAAGTTATAATGGGGATCACGGTCCTTGTTATGTTGGGCACTAGTTTCTTGAAACTATAATGATGCACCATGATTGATATTTTTAGTATTATGAATGAAATATTTTTGGTGTCATTATATTCATTGAAATAGAAGTATGATTTGAGTTGTTTGTTCCAAATATTTAGTGTGTTTGGTATCAATTTTACTATTGAATACTAGAATGTCAAGGTTGAATCACACCCTAAAAGGATTGTGGTGGTATGGTATAATTGGTTGTTTGGGAAGCATTGACATTGGTCGAATTTGAGCCACAAATATTTGGCACTATGTTTGGAAGGTTGCATTGAGTAGTTGCAGCACTTCTATTATAAACATAGGTACATGCTTGTCTACCATTGTTCTCTTATCCTTTGGTGTTTGCAATCAAACAAGGGGTGGGATATTTATATTGGTGTTGTGAGCATGTTTGAACGAGCATGAAATATTCATTTTTGTAAGCTTTGACATTAATAATCTAAATCCTAGGAGATGAGATGATAAATTTGTAAATTAAAGCAATAATCTACAAAATTTGTACAATCCTCATAAGAAATTTTAGAATAATATGTAGGTGCGATTGAAAAAGAGTGAAATACTTCATGCCACATCTTGTTTTAAGCCCTCTAAATTATGCTATATTTTGTTCTACATTATGTTTATGATGTAAAAATTGTCTTATGAATAATTATGCCTAATGACTCAATTTTTTTATATATATACATATATGAGGACTTCTATACATATACATACATATGTGCATACATACATACATACATACATACATATGTGTGTGTGTGTGTGTGCGTGTGATGGATCATAACTGTGTTGATACCATCAAGGGTGAAAATAAATGAAGAGTACTTCAAAATTTTAGAGGATGTCCATCAAATTGATAATTTCACAAAGTGGAGAGTGAAGTGGAAATTTTAAACTCCACTTTACACTATGTGAAGTAAAGAGGGTCTTGATTGTTTTTGAGAGAAGGGAAATATGGAGGATCTTGGTGTACATGAAAAAAGAGAAGAGAAATAACATGGGTTGGGGAAGAAATAAAGCATAAGGAGGAAAATAAAAAAGGGGATGACAAAAAGGGAAAATAAGCTTAAAGAGACGCAAAGGAAGCTCAAAATATTGATGTGTAACATACCCTTTATGCACAACATGCTATTTTGTAAAATACATTTGTTTAGAAAATATTTTCATGAAGAAAATGAGAAACCCATACATTTTTCTATATTGTATCATGAAATAGAAATTTTATGCTCTATTGAGCTAGGGTTTAAATTTTGATTATCATGAACCTTTTATTTTGATATTATTAAGTATTTTCCTAAGAATTTATTTTAATATTGATTAAGGACCTTGATTGGCTGGTTTATAAGCCTCTTGGATTGAATTATGACTGTGTTTAATTGCTTAAAAAGATGTTTCAACTCTTTCATATAACAATGACCATGATAGTCGGTTTAAAAAGCCATTCAAATTTGTTATATAAATAGGATTGTGTTGATAATGTAAAATCCATTTGGATTTGTTATATAAAGGTGATTGTGTGGCTAGTATAAAAGCCATTTGACTAGTCACACAAGCATGACTTGTTGGTTTTTATTGTTAAGCCTTTTTAACAGTTAATTCTTAGTATATGAATGTGTTGTTTCCTATTCTTAAGCCTTACGATTAGTATTTATTTATGATCATGTTAGTATATTAAGCCTCTTGACTTGTTCAAAATCTATGATATTATTGTGTTAGTTTATTTATTAAGCCTCTTGAATTATTCAAAAACTATGAGAACACTGTGTTAGTGTTGCAATCACGGATAGAGGGTCTAGAAAGGATTGACCAACCATGCAGCTTATAGCTCAACACAATAGAAATAACACAATAAATGCTCTAAAAACATGAATTATCATTGATTCAACAACTTGCAATCTTACATATATCATATGCCTTATATGCAAAATGACTAGAGCTCATAGGCCTACCACAAGGGGATTACAAATATTACAACTAGCACAAGGCCTTATTACCTTCCATAACCTAGAAGGTTGGATTAACTTGTAAACTAATACTAATGATCTACTTGATAAACTAACTACCTTGCAAAGGAATTGCAAATTATCTTAAATATTTGTCTCTAGCTCTAATTATGACCCACATCAATCGCGAGGGTCTACAAACCCAATGGAAGATCAAATGTGTAGGTCAGCCAACAAATATGAAAATATAACTCGTTAGAAAAGGAAATGAATTGTGGATCTTCAAAAGTTCCCCCATAGACCTAAAATTCTTGAATGATGTTATATTAAGCTCCACATGTTTCAAAAAAGGCCTGCACAACCAACTAAGCAAGACTGGCCTTGAATGCTTTGACAGAGAATTGATAATGAAATTTTGAGAGCGATTACTTTCTACAAGTGAATACAAATTTCTTGAAATCTGGATATGTTGTAGATGACCTCGTGTAGAACCAATATCCTAATCCACAATCTAAGAAATGATACAATGGTAAAATGTGGAAGAAACCATTGAGACAACTACAAACTGAAATGAAAGAAAAGAAATGTTTTTGGTTGATACATGATTGCTTTACAACCAGGGTTGCTCCTACATTAGACACCTAGGGTTGGATGAAAAGTGAGTCCTTCACTTTATAGGGGTTAGAGGAAAGCCAAACTGGTCCACCTTAGCCTGAGAAATCCATGATAAATCCTCCACTAGTCTGCCTTTCCACTTTACCAAATATTCCTTGTATTGCTTGTTCCTAGTGCTCCTTTCAGTTCTAGTATCCAAGATCTACTCAATATCCTCTAGTGGTCGATATGGTAACTTTTCCTCCAAACCAAATTATTTGTTACTAGAACTTGAATTTCCTTCATGATACTCATAGATGTCTGCAATATTAAAAATAGGCGAAATACCAAGTGTGTCTGGTAACTCCACTTCATATGAATTTCCTAAATCAAACTTCCTAATAATTTTACATGGTCCAATCTTCCTCATCTTTAGCTTATTGTATGTTCCTACTGGAAACCTTTCCTTCCTAAGATATACCATCACTTCATCTCTAATATTAAATTCCTTATGTCTCCTCTTCTCATCATCCTTCTCCTTATACTTACTATTCATGTCCTCCAAGTGATCCAAACTTGATTATGCAACGTGTCCATGAATCTTGCAAACTCTTTTGCTTTTGCACTCCTCTTATCCTCTATATTGATGTCTCTAATCTCCACAAGTCCTCTAGGATGTATTCATATCACTTATTTCTCAAATGGTGTCTTCCCCGTACTCTGGTTAACTAGATTATTGTATGCAAACTTAGCTTGTGGTAGAACTATATCCCAATTTTTTTCCTTATCTCCAACAAAACATCTCAATAAGTTACCCAAAATCCTATTCACTACCTCTGTTTGTCCATCAGTTTGTGGGTGATATGTTGAATTGAACTTCAGATCTATCTTCATCTTCTTCCATAATGTTCTCCAAAAGTATCCAATGAACTTGGTGTCCTTGTCTGAAACTATAATTTTTGGTAATCTATGCAATCTCACAATCTCCTTGAAAAATAAGTCAACAAAATGCACAACATCATTGGTCTTCTTGTAAGGAATAAAGTGTGTCATGTTAGAAAATCAATCCACTACTACCATTATAGAATCATATCCTCTATGTGTTCTTGGTAATCCCAATACGAAATCCATGCTTATATCTTCCCAAAGTCTCTTTGATATTGCCAAAGGTTTATACAATCCAGTATTGTGAGTACTCCCTTTTGCTACTTGACAAATTTTGCAACTCTGAACATACTTCCTGACATCCTCATATATTTTTGGCCAAAAATAGTGTTCGCTCACCAAAGAAAATGTCTTATCCACTCCAAAATGTCTTGCTATTCCTCCACTATGTTTCTCCTTAATCAAATTCTCCCTCATTGAACTCCTTGGAATACACAACTGATTTTCCTTGAACAAAATATCTTTTTGAATGAAATAATCCAACCATTGACTCCTATTTGTCACTACTGGTTCCTTACATGCATGGAAATCATTAGTAAAATCTAGATCATCCTCATACATATGCTTTGATTCTTCAAAACCCAATACTTCTATCTTCATTTCTGTCAACAAATTCCTTCTAGTCAATGCATCTATAACTTTATTTGACTAGTCAATGCATGTATAAATTTGTAAGAACATAACCCATCTCATATGTCTTTGGTTCAACTTACCCTGACTATTCAAATAGTACAAATCCTAATGATCAGTATACAACACAAATTCCTTAGGAAAAAAATAATGTCTCCACTTCTTCAAGGCTTGAATTATGGCATAGAACTCCTGATCATAAAGTGAGTATATCCTTCTGGCATCATTCCACTTCTCACTGAAATAAGTTGTTGGTATTCCTTGACTCAACATTGCTCCTATTGCATTCCCACTAGCATCACAATCAACTTGAAATACTTTATCAAAATTAGGCAATGCTAATATTGGCTGCTCTGTCACCTTTTGCTTGAACAATTCAAAAATTATTTATGCTCCAAATGTCCACTTAAAGTACTTTCTATCTCCTCTCATTGTCTTTATCATAGGTGTGCAAATGCTACTAAAGCTCCTTCTGAATTTTTGGTGGAAAATTTCCAATCCATGGAATGATCTTATCTCTCCAACATTCACTGGCATAGGCCACTCAACAATTTCTCTAACCTTTTTAGGGTCCAACTTATATCCTTTAGTAGAAAGGACAAATCCCAAGTATACCAACCCTGTCTTCATAAATATACACTTACTTATGGTTATCAACAACTTCTCTTCTCTCAACCTCTGTAATACTTGTTTGATGTGCCTCAAATGTTCTTCTCAAGTCATACTAAAAAAATAAAATATCATCCAAATAGACAATAACAAAATTACCCAACTTTCTTTAATACCTCATTCATCAATCTCATGAAAAAGCTAGGTACATTGGTCAATCCAAAAGGCATCACTAACCACTCATATAATCCTTCATTACACTTGAATGCAGTCTTCCATTCATCTCCTTCTTTGATTTTTACTTTATGATATCTACTCTTTAGGTTAATCTTTGTGAAATACTTTTCTCTACTCAAATAGTTCATAGTGTCATCCATCCTTGCCAATGGGAATATATACTCGACTGTGATCCTATTGATTTCTCTTGAATCTAGACAAATTCTCCACTGTCCATCTTTCTTTGGTGCCAATATAATAGGTACCACACACGGGCTTAAGCTAGATCTCTTATCAATACTTTCTTCAACAAATCTTGTATTTGTCTGTTCAACTTTTCATTCTCTATAGGTGTCATCCTATGTGCTGCTTTGTTTGGAAAAGTTTCTTAAGGTATTAGATCTATAAGATGACTGATGCTTCGGATGGGTGGTAATCCATTTGATACATTCTTTGATATGATGTCCTCATATTCTGTCAACAATTCTACTACTTTAGTTTGTGGTGGATCTTCATCGTTCTCTATTTTCATATTATTGATCTTCTTTGGAATCAATGAAAAACACATGTTCTCATGCCTCAATCCTTCTAGAAACTTCCTTCCATCTACCAAACATGTATGGAAATGAAATGTACCTCCTTTTTTTCCTCTTCCTCCAAAGGTATCAATTTAATTCTCTTTCCATTTGAAGTCACAGTATACATATTTCTTCCTCCATCATGAATTTCTTTTCTATCATATTTCCATGGTTTTTCTAACAATAAATGACATACATCCACGGGCATAATATCACACAATATTTCATAATTATATGATCCTATATGAAATTTCACCAAACATTACTCATTCACCAAGATCTTATGTTCATCCCGAATCCATGCTATCTTGTAGGGATTTGGATATTTCAATCTCATCAAATTCGACTTGGTTACCATCTCATATGAAACTAGATTATTAGTACTACCACTATCAATGATAACTTTACATATGTTTCCTTTGGATTTACATCTTGTTTTGAATAAATTCTTCCTTTGGGGTGGTTCCCCAGTCACTTCTTCATGCATCAAATATCTCTTCATCACTAGTGATTCATCTTTCTTTGGTTTTCCAATTGAATTAGGGAATCCAACATGTTCTTCAACATAAGTTGTTCTTTTGGTATGCTCATTCCTCTTTCTAGTACTTCCTTGATGACATTCAAATGCTCTATGCCCTTCATCTCCACACTTGAAATAGATTCCTCTGAATGGCCTCTTCTTATATCTTCCTTCATATCTCCTATATCCATTATCAAGCTAAGAATTATGACCTCCTCTATCACTGTAGTAGAAATTTTTATCTTCTCTCCTTTTGTAATATGAATTATTGTCCACTTCACTCTGGAAGGGTTGCCCATCCTTATTTTTCTTTGCATATGGTCTTCTCTCTCTAGATTGTGATCCATTTTTTTGGAATCTCCCTCTTACTCTTATCTTCCTTTGTTCAAACTCCTCATTCAACTTTTTCTCTATCTTTAGAGTAAATTGATATGCTTCTTCAATTGATGTCATCTTCACTAGGCTCAACTATTCTTGGATGTTTGTTCCCGTCCCATTGATTTAGTACACAACCTTCTCTTTGATTGCTTCACTATGCCTAGTCCTAATGACCATCTTGTAGAATTCTTCAATATACTCCTTCACAAACTTCTCCTTTTTCCTTGGGTCCTACAATCTTTTCAATAATTCAAGCTCATAATTGGCAAGTATGAATTGAATCTTCAATTTTGTCACCATTCTATCCCATTTTGTGATTTTCTCCTTTCCTCTTGTATTTCTATGCAATTTAACTTCTTTCCACCATATAGTATCATGTCCTTTCAAATTATTTTTACAAATTTCACTCTTTTTGGATCTTCAATTTCTTCATACTCGAAGTATTATTCCATATCATTGATCCAATCAATCAATTCCTCTCAGTTTAAATTTCTCGTGTAATTTTGAATTTCAATTCTAGGCTGCTTACCAATTTTGGAAATAGCTTTCAACATCGATACCTAATCTTCTTCTTCTTTGTCTAGGGCTTCTTCATTTTGACTCACAAGATGATCTAACTCATCATCACTTTTTTCCACATGTTTAGGGTTTAGACCTCTTCTTCTACAACATCCAATCAGACTCACATTGCTCTTATCATTTCCAAAATTTCACCCATTCATCCAACAACATTCACCATAGCAGGTGCTCTCCTTGGTGGAATCTCTCTCCTTGGATATAGTGCAACTACCTCAATTCAACGATCTTCCTACAAGGGTTTCAACTTCCTCACAATTGGTGATCGTGTGAAAACACATGCAGTTTTCCTCATGTCAGTGATTTGTTCACCAAAAGGAATTCCTTCTCAAGACTCACAAAATTTATTTGATACCACTTGGTGCAATCATGTATGGAAGGTCCAAAAAGGATTGTCCAACCATGTAGCTTAGATCTCAACACAACGAAAATACCACAAGAAATGCTCAAAAAACATGAATTATGATTGATTCAACAACTTGCAATCTTACATGCATCATATGCGGAATGACTAGGGCTCAAAGGCCTGCCATAAGGGCATTACAAATATTATAACTAGCACAAGGCCTTATAGCCTTCCACAACCTAGAAGGTTGGATTGACATGCAAACTACTACTAATGATCTATTTGATTAACTAACTACCTTCCAAAGGATTACAAATGATCTTAAATAGGAATCTCTAGCTCCAATTATAATCTATGTCGGCCTCAAGTTTCTAGAAACCCAATGCAAGATCAAATGTGTAGGTCAGCCAATAAATATAAAAAGATAACTCATCAAACAAGGAAATGAATTGTCGATCTTCAAGAAAGTTCCCCTTGGACCTAAAATTCCTAAATGATGTTCCTTTAAGCTCTGCACATTTTGAAAAAGTTCCACACAACCAACTGAGCTAGATTGGACCTGAATGCTCTGGTAGAGAATCGATAGTGAAATTTTGAGAGTGATAACTTTCTACAAATGAATGAAAATCTTCTAAAATATGGATATGTTGTAGATAACCTCATGTAGAATGTTGAAAATGGAGCTAACTATGTAGCTTAATACTTTGTAAAACTATGAGATTGTAGATCTAATTAAGTGTTCTTTGTTAAAAAATCTTTGTATATGATTATCTATTTAGATTCATTTTACCATTTGTAGAAGTAGATAGAAGATTGGAGAAGAATAAGACCAGAAGATAGAAGTGACACAACATATACCATGGAGAAATCCTTTTGATAAAAAGCTCCACCACCAGAATCAATAGTGCTTGTATTATTTAACCTTAGAAAAAGATTACAATAATTCTTTATCAATCCTTGCTTGAGATGCTTCTTTTTCCTTCAACAATTCTTCTTCACAACCTGCAATAAAATCTAATAAAACTCTCTTCAACTTGTTGCAATAAATAGACAATAATGAGCCTTGTAAACTCCAAAGAGTTTACAATTACAAAGCACAAATCTTATCTCACAAAACCTACACCTATTCTTTGCAAGTAGAGTTCTTCTGTGAAAAATAATGTCAAACCAAGTCCATCAATTTGGGCATCCAAAAATAAAGTCCTAACTCAATGTTGATTACAAAGATATCTTGTAAGCTTCTCCTCAAAGTTGGCACCCAAGAATGGACCCACTTAACTTAGCCTTGTAAAATATCTTATCATGCAAAAGTGTTAACTCCAAGATGCAACTTGGGCAAAGGTGGGTCCAAGTCAATCTCTATTAACTGAAACATATCTCTCTGCCATTCATGCAAATATCATGCATGATTGATCATCCTCACTTAATTGAATGTATCACATGTTATTTTTCATGCAACTCAAGTCATTAGTCATGCATTCCAAGTCAACTGAAGTCAACTAGCATTCAACTGGAACTAACTACATGCAACTGAAAATAATTGAACCATAACTAAACTAAACTGAACTCCACTCATGTAAATATCAATTCTTAACTTCTAGGATCTTTACATGCATTACTGAAGTGTTATCCTTCTCCAAATAGTTAACTTAACTCAAGGTGAGTTCCACCTTCCATGTGGGTGCCCCATGTGCTCCTATTTTGTAGGAGCTCTTCTTGGGCATCCCCACATGTTCCTATTATTTAGAATTAATTACAAATGTCAATTTACATGTTCATTTCATTTGAATTTAATCTCTTTCTAATCCTAGTGTTGGGGAACACTTTCCAAGGACTTAGGAGATACATGAAATATGTTTAGGATTGCAATTAAATGGAATCCTATTCCCAACATTCTCCCACTTGACATTATACATTGCAATTATTCTAAACAAGGAATCATTATTATAAATCAAGTATAGGACTTAAGGCCAATGACCTTCCTGCACCAACTAATCAATCCATGCCAACTTCAAATGCAACATGTGTAATCATGAAGCTCCAAGTAAATGATTAATACTCAAAACCAAGAGAACTTATCTGTAAGAATTGGTTTCGTATGATAATCTAAAACATTAATCAAAGTGTCAACATTCTCAATTAATACCTTCCCACTCTCAAGCATTTCTCACACAAAGTGATATTGAACATCAACATGCTTAGTATGAGCATAATACATAGGATTTTTGGCTAAACAAATAACACTTTGACTATCACATTCAAGTTTAACTTACTTGTAATTAAAACCAATACCTTTCCCAAGTCTCTATAACCAAACTGCCTCTTTGGAGGCATGTGAAACCACCAAGTGTGTTGAACTCACATCCAACCAAGGTGTAGGATTCTCGGTCTTTACCGTTGAAAAATATTTTCTTACAAGTAACCATTCCAACATATATCTCTTACCATAAGAGAACTCAAGCCTCACCTATTTCTCCAAGTATCCATGAGGACCTGTAACCAACCAATCCATGCCAAACTCCAAATGCAACATAGCACTATCATGAAGTAATCAAACAAATGATTAATTTACCCAATACATAAGAGAACTACACAAGATCAATTTCAAAGCTCCAATCATGAATCAGGAACATAAACATGACATCATGAACTAACCATCTCCTCCAAGGAGATCACATGCATCATAACATACATAAAAATCCTAGTCTCAAGAGAACAAGTACCATGCCAAACTCTAAACGTGTATCAAGAGTAAACCATGACATAATAAAAACCACTCTAAACCAAGAAAAAACATATCCCCAATCACATGAAGATAACCTTACCAATGATGCATCCACATCACTGCCAACAAATCCCACTGAACCATGGTATGAGCTACACATGGCATCATGACTACCATCCTCTTCATGAAGATCACTCTTTAACATCAAACAAAGAGTCGTCATTAACATTTTTACATGAAATTATCAATGCATGATTAGCGTCATCTGAGGATTCCTACGTAGAAGAATCAAAACTCATTTTCTTGTTCTTACAATCCTTCTTCACATGTCCCGGTTTCCCACAGTTCCAACACTTTACCTTACTTTGTCCTTCAGACTTACCCTTTCCTTCCTTGTCTCCCTTATGTTTCTTTTTCTCAGGCCTACCTTTCACAAAAAAAGTATCTTGGATTTCCGTTTTAGACTTCCTCCTCATCTCCTCTGATAGGAGAGTAGGAATTATATTATCCATCTTAGGATTTGCACCACTACCATTGATAGCAACAATTAGATTTTCCCAAGACTCTGGTAAAGAACAAATTAACAAAATGCATTTATCTTCATATTGAGCTTTACATCTATAGATGCTAACTAAATTAGAATGGAAATTAAAACATTCAAATGATTGGTAATATAATCACCATCTTTCATTTTCAATGAATATAACCATCTTTTGAGATGTAAATTGTTAGTAAGACTTTTGGTTTGATAGATATCACTTATTCTCTTTCACAACTTATATGCAGTAGTTTCATCTAAAACATTCAAGAGAACAACATCAGCAAGACATAATCTTATGGTCCCTCTTTCCTCCTTATCAAGCTTAGCCCAATCCTCATCTAATATTGTTGTAGGTGACTTTGTTTCATTACCAACAACTTCAGCACTAATCTCTCTCTCTTGAGGGAGATCCTCCATTTTAGTTTCCACATCTCATAATTAGATCATTGGATCTTTTAATATCTAAATGAGAATTAAAAATCATTGTAACAAACTTATTTTCCAAAATAAACAATAACACAATAGTAAAAGTTCCCACTATAGCCAAAAAACCTTCAAAATTTTAAGAGAAATGTGTGCCAAACTCTACCCAACCATTAGCTCTGATACCAAATGTTGAAAATGAAGGTAATTATGTAGCTTTAAAATTTGTAAAACTATTATACTTTAGATCTAATTAAGTGTTATTTGTTACAAATTATTTGAAGATGATTATTTGTTTAGATTCATTTTTCCATTTGTAGAATTAGATAGAAGAAACTAGAAGAATAAGACCAGAAGATAGAAGTGACACAACATATACCATGGAGAAACCCTTTCAGAAAAAAATTCCACCACCAAAATCAATATTACTTGTATTATTTAACCTTAGAAAAAGATTACAATAATTATTTATCAATCCTTGCTTGAGATGCTTCTTTTTCCTTCAATAATTCTTCTTCACAACCTGCAATAAAATATGATAAAAATCTCTTCAACTTGCTATAATAAATAGACAATAACGAGCTTTGTAAACTCCAAAGAGTTTACAATTACAAAGCACAAAGCTTATCTCACAAAACCTACACCTATTCTTTGCAAGTAGATTTTTTCCATGAAAAATAATGTCAAACCAAGTCCTTCATCAATTTGGGCATCCAAAACTAAATTCCTAACTCAACGTTGATTACAAATATATCTTGTAAGCTTCTCCTCAAAGTTGGTGCCCAAGAATGGGCCCACTTAACTCAACCTTATTAAATATCTTCTCATGCAAAATTGTTAACTCCAAGATGCCAAATTGGGCACCCAAGGTGGGTCCAAGTCAATCTCTATTAACTGAAACATATCTCTCCACCATTCATGCAAATATCATGCATGATTGATCATCCTCACTTAACTAAATGTATCACATGTTATTTGTCATGCAACTCAAGTCATTAGTCATGCATTCCAAGTCAGCTAAAGTCAACTAGCATTCAACTGAAACTAACTACATGCAATTGAAGATAGCTGAACCATATCTGAACTGAATTGAACTGAACTCCACTCATGTAAATATTAATTCCTAACTTCTAAGATCTTTAGATGCATTACTGGAGTGTTATATTTCTCCAAACAATTAACTTAACTCAAGGCAAGTTCCACCTTCCATGAGGGTGCCCCATGTGCTCCTATTTTGTAGGAGCTCTTCTTGGGTGTCCCCACATGTTCCTATCATTTAGAATTAATTACAAATGACAATTTACATGTTCATTTCATTCAAATTTAATCTCTTTCTAATCCTAGTGTTGGGGAACACTTTCCAAGGACTTAGGAAATACATGAAATTTGTTTAGGATTACAATTAAATAGCATCCTATTCCCAACATAGAACCAATATCCTACTCTATGAGTTGAGAAATGATACATTAGTAAAACGCAGAAGAAACTATTGAGACAACTACAAATTGAAATGAAGGAAAATATTTTTTTTGGTTGATATAGGATTTCTTTACAACCAGGGATGCTCCTTCCGAATTAGCATATTATCCTTTCAAATTTTCCACATAATCATGGGTAAACCCAAAAAAGAGGTTTACAATTCAAGTGAGGAAGGAAAAGTTGTAAAAAATGACCCCATACAAAAAAAAATGGTTTTTGGGGTTCAAACAAAATTTTTGGTTCGAGCAAACCAAAAGAGGGTTCACTAGAACCCTAGTGCGAGCAAACCCATTAAATGCAAAGATCCACATTACGCAAGAAAAACAGAAGGGGTTTTGCTTTCGAACTCCCCACTGGTTTGCCCCGAACCCCCTTTCCCACCTTCTCACCCTCTGGCACCAAAAAACTCCAGAATTTTGTGCTCGGAAGCTCGGGTTGAGGATGAAAATGGAGGAGACTTCATAGACCCAATTGGATGATGGTAGTCCTTGGAACAAGCTATCCAATGAATATAATTTTAATATGTTTTGGTTTTATTATGTATTTGCTTTTTTAGTTTTATTAAACATAGGTTTTTCATTTAAAATGGTGGTCTTTGTTCTACACATGTGGAAAAATAGAAAATTATCAAAAGAAAAATTGAAAAATATGAGTGCACAGGATATTGATCCTTGATCCAACAAGAAGAATTGAATTTTGATAGCACAAAAAAGGATTCACGTTGTGTCGATGCAATATGCAGATTGTAATTGGTTTGACTTCAAAACTTGATTAAGGGAAAAGAAGCCTTCAATAAAACACTATGAAACAAATTGGAAGCATAGATGTCATAGTTACAAATCTAAATTCAAAAAATTTGAATTTTATCCTTCATAGAAAAAAAGTTATGCATTATACGGTGAGTGTCCCTCCTTAAAAATGTTGTTTATTGAAAAACTGGTTTTTAGAAGGAGATGGAAAAGTGCAATGCGATTCCAAATTTTTTTGAAAAAAATATATTTAGAATCTACAAACAAAATTTCATGAATCATTAGTTTGCATCATCTTCAAATTCCTCATGGTTTAGCCGCTATAGGTGCTTGAAAGTGAAGATTTAGTTTTAAAAAATTATTTTAGTGTCCAGTTTGGCCAAAAATTGTAAACCAGTATTGTGGGATCACCCTCATGATAGTATTGATTTAGTCAAAAATCCTTTCAGATTTTTCTTATATTAATGACTATGGAGAGATTAATAAAGATCCTTTGGCTTCAACAATGGTATACACTATATAAAAATAAACTTTTGTTTGATCATTATGAAATTATTTGAACTTGTGCCTTAGCTTCCCAGTTTGGACAATGTTATTAATCTATCTTGCTTCATCTTGCGGGAATTTCAACTGCCTCTTAGATTTCATAATTTGAGCATGAAAATGCATATTGTAGCATAATTATCTCTTTTAGACCTTCTAGTAATGAGACTAAGAAAGGTCTCTATAATTTGATCAAAGGATTTTTCTCTTTTATTTTAAGCCTACACACATGACACACACACACACACACACACACACATATATATTTGAAATAAATTAAGGGACTCAATCAGATGCTATTCATTGGTTTATTTTTGTGGTCACAAGAATCCCTATTATCAATACGAGTGATAGTAGTTTTTGAAAGATGTTAAGTTGATAATGTGTCAATTTTGTTGGATGACATTGTGATTGAATAGGTTGTTATTTTTCTTTCAATATACGAAAGATTTTTATGATCAATTAGGTCATTGTTTTTTATAAGGTAAGCAAGGTTTTGAAACGACCCAAAACATTTTACAGAGCTAAGAGAAGTACATTTCCAAAAAACAAAGTCTTAAACTTTTCCAACGTAATAGTACCGGCGGAGACACTACAGTAGCACAATAGAAACACAAACAACTCTTGGTCAACAGAAACCAGGAGTGGCAAAACACTCAAGACCAACAATAGTCCTGAGATAGAGACAGACTAACAACCTAAACCTGACACCACAACTAGGAGAAACCAAACACTTAGGACAAAAACTAGTCCTATTAAACTAAGAAACAACCCACAATACTGCAGGCCCAAAAGACTGCTTGAAACAACCATGCCACAAAACACCTGCAGTAGTTGAATTGCAACAAACCTTCTGCTCAATTTAGAAAAAATGAGCCTAATAGTTTCTTACCAAAAGAGGGGTAAGAATCAATTAGGTCATTATTACCTTTGCATGTAGTGGAATATTTTAAGATTGACTAGATTGAAGATTCTAAGATTGATTATACTTACTATTGTAATAACTCAACCTAAGGAATGTAAGGAAGATATATGGTAAGTTTTATCCTATGTTTGATGTTAATAGACAAAAGACAAATAAAATAGTAAAATTTATCATAAGAGTACCTATGCATATCAAATATATACATATATACTATTATCAATACTCTCCCTTGAATTAATATGATTAAATCATGATAGAGCATGGATTATATATATGAATGTTTATATATATATATATGACCATATGCTTATGTGAACTCATGTTATTTCTATATAAGAAAATTTTATTAAGCATGATAGCAGAAGGCTATAAATGTGAATATAAGGTTTAACATTTTTGTTTATATACATGCATTCATGTATTCAGTTATGTGGGGTATAAAGATTTGAAAAGAGGGCTAGTTTCATGAAAAATAGTAATATTATTTTATCACAAGAAATTTGAAAATTTTGTGATATCTTGAATATGTGTTAAATTTATCCATATGTATCTCTATGAAATATGTATGTGAAACCTAGTTACCGATAACTAGTTTGAGAAAGAGTCGTGTGAATATATGACATACATTATTGATGCAATATATGTTTATTTATTATTAAAAATATTTGACTTTAGAAAGTAATGCAAAATCATTGTTTGCATTATCTGTTCATAATATTAATGATTATAAATCAATCAGATATATCATACTTAGCTAGAGGGTATCTAGAGTCGTATGCTATATTGTTTTTATTTAACACACAATGCTAGTTCTCAGATTACATGGTGACTTGGAGTTCCTTGGATTTTCCACTCTCATGAAGGGTAGGATCACTTCTAGATGAAAAGGTGTGAGGTGGATTGTTGGCGTATGGTTTAAGGAAAAACATTTGGGTGATGCTCTCCCTCTTGTAGTTGAGATGCCAAAGACTTGGTTTATTAGAGACACTAAATTTGATTTTTATGTATGGAATTATATAATTACTTCCAACATATTGTATTTCACACCATTGATATGGTGTTTGAAAAATGTCTTATTCTTGATGAAAACCTACATACTCTTGATGTAATGGAATGGAGTTATACTTTATAGTGAAACTTGTAAATGTTCTTATATTTAAAAGAAATGTGGATGTTGAATGGAAAATAAATTGATATATTGTAATATTTTACTAAATATGTTGCTATGTATTTCAAATACTCTAGTATCAATTATATATATAAAACAAGATTGAGTGTTTTTTTCTTCAGTGAATGAACTTGTAGGTTCGTTATACTTCTCAATATAATTAAATTGCATAAAAGAAGATTCATACAATAGCATATATGTAAAATCATATTGGTATGAAATTCTCTATCTATAACTTCTACAAGACAACTATTTATACAAAGGATTGTAAGCTAAACCTTCAATAATATGTTGACATATGTAATGCATTTAAGGTGTACTTTTTATATGGACATAAATTTGACCAATTGTTAAACTCATATAGTGTTGAGTGTCAAACTTGTATGGTTCTAGTTAGGTGAATCTAAGTGTAGGCATGCATGTCGAAGTGTAGGGCCAAGTTATGCAAGCAAATAATTCTATGTAAATATGTGTGAGGATTGGATGCTTAGTAGTGCATGGAATTTTCCTATTCAAAGTTGTGATATGATTGCTTGGTGCATGTTGGGTGTTGAGAGGCATACAAATTGAGTGAATGATTGAGATCACAATTATGTGCTTGACGATTACACTCAAATAATAAAAAATTCTCAACAAAATTAGACCTAAGTACACTTAAAATTAATTTATTTTCCATATTTAATTAAAAATTTAATTTCTATGAATTTCAAGTATGTAATTAATGTCGAGAGGCGTTCTGCAATGGAAGGAAGGGGTGGAGTGTAATGGTGTGAATGTGTTAACAATTTAAACTCTTACCTTTTATTTTAAGTTTGATAGCCATTTACTTGCAAAAATATTAATATTTGAAATTTCCAAAATAAAGACCACATAGTATTTATGTCTAAATGTATTAACTTAAATGAAATAGTTATAAATTAAATTAAAATAAATAAAATAACTCCAAATTGATATCTCTCTATAATTTTTTAGTAGATATATAAATTGATTGTTCTTTGATTATATTTATTTAATTAGCCTAACCATTGTATATAAAATTTTAATTTTTCTTATAAATAATTTATTAAAAATACTAATTTTTAATTTACATTATGAATTTCATTATGAATTGTTGATGATGACTACCCATAATTGAATGGAATGTATTCTTTAAATCTAATAAACAACAAATAATGTGATGCCACATCAGTGTAGGAATAAAACTGTTGAAAATTGAGGTGTTTATGTAGCTTAATACTTTGTAAAACTTTATGATTGCTGATCTAAATATGTATTCTTTGTTACAGATTCTTTGTGGATGATTATCTGATTAATTCATTTTATCATTTGTAGAATGAAGACAAAAGGTTTGTAGAAGAATCAAACAGGATATTAGAAGATACACAACATATACCGTGGAGAAACCCTTTTAGGAAAAAACTCCACCAAGAATTAATGTATTATTTAATCTCTGAAGTAGATTACAATATTTTTAATCCTTGCTTGAGAATGCTTCTTTTTCCTTCACCAAATCTTCTTCACAACCTGCAATAAAACTGATAATAACTCTCTTCAACTTGCTTGAGATAAATAGGAAATAATCAACTTTGTAAACTCCAAAGAGTTACAATTACAAAGCTCAATCCCTATCTCACAAAAGGTACGCCTATCTCTTGCAAGTAGAGTTCTACTGTGAAGAACAATGCCAAAACATGTGCTTCATCCATTTGGGTGTCCCAAACTGAAGTCACAACTGAACCTTGATTTTGTAGATATCTTCAAGGCTTATCCTCAAAATAGACACTAGAATGGGCCCACTAACTCAACCTTCTAAAATATCTTAGTGGTGCAGGAGCACCTAGGCTGACCTCCACCTTGTTTGTCTTCAATTTTGGCTTGTACTGACCTTAGCCAAGTCAGGATCTTAGTTGTTTGAATTGGACCTTAGAAGGTCTTGTTGGTGTGGATGAGTTAGTCATTAGGACTAAACCATCTTAGTTAATCAAAGTTGTTAATGAAGTTTATTTTAGCTTAGGACAGCTTAAGTGAGAGGGATGAGCTTTAAATGTGTTTTTATCACATTCTTGTTGTTTGAAGATGCCTTTTGACAGTTAAGGAGTTGATGGTTCGGAGTAAGGAGATTGAGGTCCTAAACTTTAGGATCATAACATATTGATCAGTTACAAAATGTTGGTAAAAGTTGCATGACCGCAGTTGTGGAGTGGCATGCAACTTACTTGGCATTGGGAATCCCTTGAAATCAGGGAAAAGGCTCGATCAACTGCCTTTGAATGTGGAGAAGGCATCCAAGTAGATGTATGGCTCGTTGAGAGCAGTTAGTTGTGTTGTAATCAAATTTTGGTGTGAAGGAATAGAAGACAGTCTTGGCAGATTCTCAGTATTTTTCTGTGTCACTCGTGTGTTTAGAAAAACAGTGATTCAAAAGGCTTTGTATATACAGATTTCTCACTGTTCTTGTGTTCTTTGAATAGCTTGGAGTGTATTTCATCTTGTAGATAAGAGGCTTTGAGTAGATTCAGTGTTTTGTGTTCATAGTTTAGAGTTGTAGAGTGTTTTTATCTTTGTTTTGGGCAGTGTGAAGTAGAATGGCTCCCCCATAAAAACTAACCACGGGATATCCCTGCAATTGGTTTGAAATGACAGGGGAGCCAGTCCATTGTAGATATTTAGCATTAGGAAACCCAAGGAGCCAAGCAAGAATTTGTTATCTCAAACCCTAGGCGAGCTAGGAATGCATGGTTAGGGTATTGAGAGTGAAAATTGAAGAGAACAAGCAGGGGTTGCAAGCACTGTACGGAAACAGTACGGTCTCAGGCAGGGATAGATAAGTATTTCGCATGCCACAAGGATAGAAGCATCTAACAATCCATTAGTGGTAGATTTGATTCAAAAACCAGTGAAACCCTAAGTAATAGGCCTATTAGCCCTAAAAGCCCTTGAATGTAGGAATCAGCTGTACGGAACAGTTAGAGGTCAGAAACCAAATGCAAGATTTAAAAGCCTGAAAAGGGTGTCAGGAAATGTGTTTTGTTTGCTAGGTTGTGTGGAGAATTTGGGCAGAAAAAGCCAAAGAGTGACTGGTAAGGGCTAGTAGAAACTAGGCCACTTCAAGGCAAAAGCTTGAGATCGGTAGGAGTGAAGACAGTGGAACCTCCAAGATGAATTCAAATGAAGTTGAAATGCAAGGAGACAGTGTTTCTAACTCCCCTGTAAAGAGTTCAAGTTAGGTAATGAAATTGGCATCTAGACCTTTCTAGGTGTTGGAAGAAGAGAGCAGTTCAAAGAGTGTTGAATCCTCCAAGGTGAAGCACAAGGAGAGTAACTCTTGTGACAGAGTTAGAGAAGGGCTTAGTTAATGATCTAAGTCAGTTTAGAACATTGAAGCCATTAGGTTCTTGAGTGAAGACAGAGGGAAAGGTCTGTTAGTTGGAGTGCAAGCACATCTTGGAGGTATAATACACCCTTAGCATGCAAAAGAGTTAACTCAAAGAAGCCAACTTGGGTGCCCAAGGTGGGTCCAAGTCATTCTCTATTAACTGAAACATATCTCTCCACCATTCATGCAAGAATGGTCATCCCCTATTAATTGAAGGT
>VDFB02345120.1:0-12578 GCA_007258455.2 Sequoia sempervirens
AAAAGAAAAACAATGCAAAAGACTAGTAAGGCACATGCGAGTCAACCTATAGCAGGTCATCCACATCCCAATCTTAGTTGGTATATACGGAAGGCAGACAACTAGCCAAAGGGACAACATCAAGTGCGAAAACTAGGACAAGGCTATCTAATCCCTTGCCCCCACTAAGTGCAGGACAAGGATGAGCCAAGATAGGTGATGATATGTCACTCCTTGCAAAAAGGAAATGATTTGCAATGAATGTAAAACATGCAATAGTGAGTATGCTATGATCCTACAACTATTACATGGCAAGGAGCAACAACTGTTGTTATTGATTATGACGAGTAAACAAAGTATCAACTTGATGCATATCTAATGAGATATCTATCAGTTTAGGATGTACCAAAGTTAAAGTTGTCTTGGAATAATCTTTCGTAAGAGTGTTGACATTGATTGAAGGCTTGTTTGTTCCTTTCGAAGGACAATAACCAAGACCATTAGTCATTTCTTGCGTGTTAGCACCACATCCTTTTCCACTATACCCAAGTTGTTTCATAAGTTCATTACCTTTTCCATAAAGCTTTTTCATTTCTTTCAGATTTTGTGATTGTTCATAATCAACTTCATCAGAGTTTGTCGTGTATGTTGTCTTTTCTTCTAAAGTGGTTGAAGTGGATGCTTTTGAATTTTTTATTGACATTACCGCTTATTCTTTTCTCTTTTCAGACTCTTTTGTTATGATCTTGTATTCTCCCATGAATGTAGGTGTGAAATCAAAGGAACTCCAAGCATCTTTCAATAAGTTTGTGACTTCTTCAATATGCTTTTATTTTTCTTTCTCGGCATGCAAACAACTTTCAGGTTCAAGGTCGACCTTGATTGTATGCACTTTGTTTTTAAAGTCTGTAGTTTGAGGTAATGGGAGGGATGTTGGAGTTGCTTGCCTTGGTTGCGGATTGTTTCTAGTGTTGTATGTATGAGCAACAGTATTGTAACTCGGTTGTTGCGAAACATTATCATTATCGAGTTGCCTTTTTGGTGGTTCTAATATAAGCACGGGCTCATTTTTTGCTTGTGGTTGTTGCGAGGGTGGATAAATGATAAGTTCAGGCTTAGGTGGTCCAATAATTAAAGGATTTTTAGGAGGTCTAAGAATTAGAGGACTCGAGGGAGTCCTAATGTTCATGACCTCAACAAACTTATCCTTATTTTCATGATCTCTTAGCGAAGGGGAGTCTAATGTCACTTCATCATCTTCATCAAAGGAAGCCACATCACTATTGTTTGAAAGACGTGTCAATGTTATCAGTTTCTTGCACCATGATATCTTCTCTAGTAGGAGAGTTTTTAGGAGAGCAACAAACTAGATGTTCATGACATTCAAAGGTTGGTTCTTCTAAAATGCCTTCATCAAAAGTAAGGGAGTTATCAATGGTTGGATTTTCTTGCTTATCAATGATGGCATTCTCTTGTTCAATAATGTTTCCCCTAGGAGGAGAAAGACAAATAGGATTCTCATGACTCTCATTGATTGGATCTTCTAACACCAAAATATCTTCTTCACAACTAGGAGAGATATTAGGAGAGGGCCAAATATGATTGTCATAGTTGTCCATGATTTCATCCTTTTTCTCTAAGGTCTCATTCTCTTGTGCCATAATATCTACCCTAGTAGGAGAGCTTTCAAGAGGTTCATCACATTTCATGATTATATTTTGTAAAGTAACTTCATCACAAAAAGGAGAGGCATCAAGAGAAGAACAACTATGAGTTTCATGCTTACTAATGATTGGATCCTTTTGTTTGAATAAACCTTTCCAAATGTTAGGGACATTAGGAAAGAGAGAAATAATGCTATAACTTTCAATCATTGGATCTCTTAACACCATCATGTCCTCTTCACAATGTGATTTTCATGATTGTCCACAATTACATCCTCTTTCACTAAAGCATTCTCACAAGTAAGGGAGGTGTTGGAAGGTGAATGGAGACTAGGTAAAGTATTGTCAATGATCTCATCTTCTTGTTTCATAGTATCTTCCCAAGGGGGAGGAGGAGAGGGACAAACAAGACTTTCATGATTCTCAATGATTGTATTTTCTTTCACCAAGATACCTTTGTCATTAATAGGAGAGGTATCGGGAGAAGAACAATTATAATTGTCATGATTATCTAGGCTTGCATCCTCTTGTGTTATGACATTCTTACAAATCCGATAGATACTAGAAGGGTAGCCAACATGCTTGTCAAAGGTTTTATTTTGTTTTCCTAAATTATGCTCATGAGTAGGGAAAATAGAATCATACAAGCCATGTGATACTCCATGAACACTAAATGCTTAAAAAGAAAACATGCTAATATGAAAAAGTAAGCTATCTAAATTATGCAATGCTTAAAAAATGTAAACAAATGTCCTATAGATCTAAAGATTTTCAATATTGAAATGATTTTTGGAATGCTTTAAAAATGACTACACTAAATGGATGATTTGACCTAGATACATAAAACAACAATTCTTGAAACTTTCCAGACTGATACATTAGGTTACTAGTAGACCTAAGAAGTGTAGAGAACCACAAAAAAGCTCAAAAAAGTTGGTTTTTGTAGGCCTCCAAGGACTCATTCGCCCAGTGGCAAATGGGTCTGGGCGAATAAGTCCTAGTATGCTTTTCCGGGAGACTCTAAATCAGAAACTGTAGCTTGTAACCTGAGAAAACTTGTTGCCTCAAAAACCCTAATAGGGACCCATTTGCCCTATGGCGAATGGGTCCTGGTACGGGGTTTTTTAAAATTGAAAAGTGCAATTTCTGAGTGATTATATGGGTTTTTTGTTTCAGATCTCAAATTGTAGCTTTTGTGACATAAATTTCTAGAATTTAATGTTGAAATGCAAGTGCAATGATGAACTATATGACACTTTTTGAAATGCAAGTGCAATGATGAACTATATGACACTTTTTGAAATGCAATTTTGATCCAATTTTTGAATATAAATGATGAAAAGTACACTAATATGCAAACACTATGCAAAATCAGTCTAACATTATGCAATTTTTGTTGAATTTTCAGATTTAAAATGAATGCAAAATGCAAGTTTACACCTAAAATGCAATGCAAACTAATGCAATTTTGACAACCCTAGATGAAATGCAAACTAATGCAAATCCTAGATCTAGGGTTTTAATGGACTCCAATTTTCAGAATTTTGATGTACAAGATTGGGTTCACCAAAATGAAACGAAGGGGTTCAATCAAAGTGAATTAATAAGATGATGAACCTCACTTTTCACTTGTTATTTCATTCAATTATGCATAGAAGAACATTAGAAAACAAACCTAATTGTTATAATAGTAAAAAGGTAGGTTTTAAGATCCTGAAATGATGTGTACCTGATGGAAAAAATGCTTTTTCGGGCCTCACTAAGGACTCATTCGCCCAATGGCGAATGGGTCCCTACTAGGGTTCTGGAAAATTGATTTCTGGGTTTTGTTCTTCAATGTTTGCGCTCCTAGATCCTAGGTGTTCAGCTCCCGAAAGTTGGAAATAAATTTTGTAGAAGACTTTCTGTGATCTTGCAAGAAAGATGACAACTTTGACAACTTTGCAACTTTGACAACTTTTTCTCTCCACTTGATCTTCAACCTAAAACTTGCATTCACACATCAAAGGAGAAGAAAAATGTTGTTTGTTAGGGAATAGGGGTTTGCCTTGGTCAAACCCCGTTTTGGTAATTAAACCTTATGATGAAACAATGAAATATGAAGGATGAAACATGAAACATGAAACAATGAAACCTTGGATGATAAATCAACAATCTAGCATGAAGTGGCTTTGAGGAATGTACATCTTGATCATGAACTTTGATATGAAACAATGCTTGAATTGGATCTTCAATGCTACATCAACACATTAGCTCAACAACATGCATGACTTTGACATGATGAGTTGGATCTTTGATTGCTGCAATAAACTTTAATAATCTACCCTTGAATGCCTTCTTGAATGCTCTATATTGCTCTTGTGAACTCTTAGGATGCGTGCATAAAAATTCTTAGATTGCTTAGATGAAACTAGGTGAAATAGCCTTATATTTATACTTAAGATTAGATCTCGAAATTCAAATAACACAAGCCGACATCAGATCTAGGATTTGATATTATTAAAATACCGCCAAAAACTGTTAATGTTATAACAGCGTCGGTTGATCCTTCCAGCTCACTTTCTTTCAGAAAGTCTTAAATTGAATATAGCCGTTGGCTATTCAATTTACCTATTTATTATCTTGTATTATTCATTATGGCCGACATGAGAGAATATGAATTCATATTGGTCATTTATTAAGAGACATTTTAATAGGTTATTGAGGCCGACCTAATTTACATTCTTTATGAATACATATCTGGCCGACTTCCTTTGCATCATGAGAATAACATTTTATCTTGGGCCGACATCATGAGATGAGGAGGTGCGACCTCCCTAACCTGTATATATACGCCTTGACTCGCCCATTGTAAGGGCCAGCAGAGTTCGGTTATGTATGTGAGATTAACAGTGCGAACTACTTCATCACAGTGTGAACTTCACTCAAGTGCGTATTCTGTGTGGTGCAATCTTAGTCAGTGCGAATATCATCAAGTGCGGATGTATCTTCAAGTGGGAATGATTAAGCGCGAATTTACCACACAGTGAAGAGCGAACATCTCTCAGAGTATAGAGCGAACATAGAGCAGTGTCGAAGTCTTGGGGAAGACATTCCGAGCATAAAGGCAAGCCGAGGCAAGGCGAGCTGCTTCAGAACTACGCAAGCTTTGAACCACATTGGTTGTGGGTACGTAGGCGGTCTCTAGGTAACGGATCTCCTTGAGACTTCAAGTGTATTGCGGGCAGGGTTCCTGTTCTCACGTCCTGGGGTCTAGGATGAAAACAAGTAACTGCTTCGTATCACCAACAGTGAGCTATGCTGCTAGTTGCTAACACACTTCATTGTTATAGTGTTGAATATTGGCCTTGAAATTGGCCTCATTGTAAAGCGAATGTTGCCATCATTTATATAGAGAAGAGAGATCTTTGTTGTTGGGTTTTTCTCCCTCAAGAGGAGGGTTTTCCTAGGGTACCTGCTGTGTTGTTTTGTCTGATTTTGAATTATTTTTCTGTGCATTTACATCTGATCATAAAATTTCAACATGGTATCAGAGCGGGTCTATGGAAAGATCCGATCAAATCTTGAAAAGCAATTCGAAGTCAGATCTAACGTCTTCTACTTGAGCAAGTAGAGTACTTCTGTGCGGGATGCATTCTTTGGTCCTTCCATTTCAGAAAAGTCCAGTTTTGTCATCTACGAAAGGAGCGCATCATCTTGGCTCTCTTCATGAGTTTACTTGTGTCATATTGTTAGCAATCTGAGATCAGAGAGTTATATGCGGTGATCTCACCTTCCGGGATCTGTTATCTAAAAGCACATGATTATGGAAGTCAAAAGCTCAACTATGTCAGACTGTGCTGCCAAGGGTTGAAATAAAAAGGCTGCAATCAAATAGAGATAAGTATTTGGTTCCCTTCTTTGTTTATATTCCTTTATGTGAATCTCAGTTGTGCAGATCTGATAAAGTCTTTCGAGTGATGATCCTATCCATCTCTAACAATTTGGGTATTGCTGGTAAGCATGTTGCATAACCTAGTGGATTGCAGTTGGAAACAGAGTGCATTGTAAATTTGAGCAGTCATGGGCCTGTATTCAAACCGTAAAAGTTGCATGTTGATCTGTGCTTAAAATCAGCATATCTTACAGTATAAACAAGTATTCTTTATTTGTTGTATCTTGGACATTGTGTGTTTAGTATAAGGAGATTGTTACTTCTCTTAATTTGTGATTTCTAGGTCAAAGATTCTTTGAATACTTCAAATTATCTATTGTGAGTTGATCTAGACTAATCATGTAAATCCTTTGATGTATGTCTTTGAGATAAAAATCAGCAAAAGAGAAGAGATTGGTATCTTTATGTTGTGATAGGTTGATCACATCGATACCCTTCTCCAATGCATGTGTTGTGTTAGAATCTTGAACTCTTGGGAGAGTTGATTCTACATGCCAATCGTTTAATGCATTCAAGAAATCTGCAGCTGTGCAGATTATTCTTTTATTGTGCAGAGTTAGGCACTCTCGAGAGGAGCAAACAAATGAATGAACGAAAGAGCTATATCAAATCTTATAGAGATAAGTTCCTTTAACCCTCTAGTTTGATCTTTTGATATACTTCTCCTTCAGGTTGATTTATTCATGTTCTAACATTGTGCATAAATTCTTATGTGTTCATGTTATAACCTGTGATTGTAAACTTTGTATGATTCCAGTCTTGTTATTTCTTTGGGTAATTACAAACTGTTAAGTAATCTCTCTCTAAAATGCTTGTAGGAGCAAGAAGGTGATGAGAAATTGCTTAATGATGAAAAGCTTGAGGCATCTTGTGAGGAAGTCATGCCGACCAAAGAAATAATCAAGCAGCCTTGGGACTGAGCTGGTGGCCAGAGGGAGCTCACTTCCAGAAGTCTCCCTTGCAATCTTTGGAGCAAGGATCAAGAGGGAGTCTTGTAACTCACTGAGAAGAAGTGAAGATTGTTGTATTGAAAGGCTCGGTGCTAAACCCTTAGAGGATCCCTTCAGTTGCTGAGATCATAATTGCTCAAGAATGTCTTCTAGATTTGTCATTGGCAATCTTGGACGAAGAGGTCAGAAGGTTGATGCAGGTGCCTAAAGATTTAGAGGGAGCCCGCTGAGCCTGAAGAAGATGGTAATCTTGCTACAGCTAGTTCAGATTTGGTGGATCCTATGTTGTACAGACAGCTAATTGGATCCTTGATGTGTCTAGTTATCGCTAGACCTGATATTTGCTGTACAGTGAGCCAGGCTATGTGTGATCCGAGGCAGATACATCTTGTTGCAGCTAAACATATCCTGAGATACTTGCGTGGCATAGTTGGATATGAGTTGAAGTATACTTCAGACGCAGACTTGGAGTTACTTGGTCTTACTGATTCTAATTGGGGTTGTGCCACAGATCGGAAGAGCACTCTGGCGTTTCCAGTTGGGTTCCCCATGATTTCGGTGCAGCAGGAGCAGCCTGTAGCATTGAGTACGAGGGCTGAAAAGATTGCGCTTACATGGCAACTTGAGAAGCAGTGGCTTCGTAAGCTCCTTGCGGATTGTTTGGACAATCAATGGAGCCTTACTATTATTCATTGTGATAATTAGAGTTGCGTGAAGCCTGGTCAATCGTGTTTCATGACAGAACCAAGCATGTTGAGATCAAGTACCACTATATCGAGATATGGGACTGCAAAGGCAGTACAGTTGAGGTACATTAGCACATGAGCAGATGGCGATATTCTCACCAAGCTCCGCCAGGGTAAAGTTCGTAATACTTCGAGACCAGCTTGGTATGGTGGAGAATCCAACCTTGGTAGTATGAGTCTCGCATCAGTGAGTCTTTGCTTAATGAGTTCTCTCTGTGAGAGAAGTTCGAGGAAATCCCTTGTTAATGCATCTTCTTCCAAGTGGACCAAGAATTTGAGGTGAAACCCTTGTTTCCACCCTCCGAGAGAGTCATGGTGGATGTCATGTGTGCGACTCCATGACATATGTTGTACTTGTGTTTCACCCTCTGAGAGAGTCATGGTGAAAGTCACTTGAGGTGACAACATCACGCAAGTGATGAACACTTGTACTTACTATTGCACATTCTTCTGTGACAGAAGAATTTGAGGTGAAAGCCCTCGTTCCCACCCTCTGAGCTGAGTCATGGTGGATGTCATGTGTGAGACTCCATGACAACATCACGTGAGAGAGTCCGTGATGATCCTTCTGTACTCGTGTTTCACCCTCTGGGAGAGCCATGGTGAAAGTCACATTGAGGTGACACCATCACGCAAGTGATGAACACCAGTACTTAACCATGTGATGGTTAATATCATATTGAGGTGATATATATCTCTTTTTTTTTACATTTGATTGCAGGCAATGGTGGCAGATGTTTTGTCTTCAGCTGGAAGATCTCTCCCTAGCTGAGAGGGAGTGTTAATGTTATAACAGCGTCGGTTGATCCTTCCAGCTCACTTTCTTTGAGAAAGTCTTAAATTGAATATAGCCGTTGGCTATTCAATTTACCTATTTATTATCTTGTATTATTCATTATGGCCGACATGAGAGAATATGAATTCATATTGGTCATTTATTAACAGTGTACCACGGGGACGCGTTTCCCCCCCAAAATTGACCCGTTTCCGAGACGGGGACGTCTCGGGGACGGGGGGACGGGTACTTGGCGTCCCCCGCCGTCCCGCCACCGCCACCAGAGCTCCGCCAGAGACGGGGAGACGTCTCCAAGTTTCCTTAGGAGACGTCTCCAAGTCTCCAAGTCTCCTTGGGAGACGCCCAGGAGTTTCCTGGGAGACTAGGAGACGCCCAGGAGTTTCCTAGGAGATGCCCAGGAGTTTCCTGGGAGACTGGGAGATGTGTTCCATGAAGGTTTGTGTGGCTTTGATGATCTTAATTTGGGTTTTATTGTTAATGCAAAATGATGTACACCATGAAGGTTTGTGTGGTTTTGGAGGTCTTAATTTGGGCTTGGCGGCGGGGGCTCCGCCCCTCGACCCCGCCCTGTATTGCGACAGGGAGCGCGCCCAGGGCGCTGCCCCGGGACCCTGCTAGGGGCGCTGCCCCCAGACCCCCGCAAGGGGCGTTGCCCCTTGACCCCACTGGGGGCGCTGCCCCCAGACCCCCGCAAGGGGCGCTGCCCCTTGACCCCGCTGGGGGCGCTGCCCCCAGACCCCCGCTAAGGGCGCTAACCCTCAAACCCATTAGGGGCATTGCCCTCAAACTCCCATTGAATTCATTTGATTTTCTAGGTACTCTCCACTAGTTACCTTCAATTTTACAAAAACAATTTCATTTGTCAAATTTTATTTAGCAATTAGCATTCAAGATATCTTCGTATTTAGATTTAGTATTTCAAATTTTGCTATGTTATAATTTTACTAATTAGTAATTTGAGTAATTTCCTATAGTTTCATTTGAAATGTAATTCTTATACTGTTATATTGTTATACATCCTTTCAAAACTAGTTTTTCAAGTACTATAAGTATATTTATAACTATATCAGCACCACCACCCCACCACCCCGCCGCCGCCGTCCCCCCGCCGTCTCCCCGCCGTCCCCAAACTTAGGCCCTTTGTCCCCCCGTCTCCGAAACGCGTTTCCCTGTCCCCCCGTTTCCCCGTCCCCCAGGCCCGTGGAACACTGTAATTATTAAGAGACATTTTAATAAGTTATTGAGGCTGACCTAATTTACATTCTTTATGAATACATATCTGGCCGACTTCCTTTGCATCATGAGAATAACATTTTATCTTGGGCCGACATCATGAGATGAGGAGGTGCGACCTCCCTAACCTGTATATATACGCCTTGACTCGCCCATTGTAAGGGCTAGCAGAGTTCGGTTATGTATGTGAGATTAACAGTGCGAACTACTTCATCACAGTGTGAACTTCACTCAAGTGCATATTCTGTGTGGTGCAATCTCAGTCAGGGCAAATATTATCAAGTGCGGATGTATCTTCAAGTGGGAATGATTAAGCGCGAATTTACCACACAGTGAAGAGCGAACATCTCTCAGAGTATAGAGCGAACATAGAGCAGTGTCGAAGTCTTGGGGAAGACATTCCGAGCATAAAGGCAAGCCGAGGCAAGGCGAGCTGCTTCAGAACTACGCAAGCTTTGAACCACATTGGTTGTGGGTACGTAGGCGGTCTCTAGGTAACGGATCTCCTTGAGACTTCAAGTGTATTGCGGGCAGGGTTCCTGTTCTCACGTCCTGGGGTCTAGGATGAAAACAAGTAACTGCTTCGTATCACCAACAGTGAGCTATGCTGCTAGCTGCTAACACACTTCATTGTTATAGTGTTGAATATTGGCCTTGAAATTGGCCTCATTGTAAAGCGAATTGTTGCCATCATTTATATAGAGAAGAGAGATCTTTGTTGCTGGGTTTTTCTCCCTCAAGAGGAGGGTTTTCCCAAGGTACCTGCTGTGTTGTTTTGTCTGATTTTGAATTATTTTTCTGTGCATTTACATCTGATCATAAAATTTCAACAAAAACATATCCCAAGGGGGGTGTCCTAAGTTAAGGAGGACCTATTTGCCATAGGGCGAATAGGTCCTAGCATACTTAACTAGGACATGTTTCGGGGATTGGGAAATGTCATGTCAAAAGGGGGTCCTAGGACCTAGTGAGGACCCATTCGCTAGGTGGTGAATGGGTCCTAGGTCACTAGCCTAGGACACATTCCTTGCAAATTTAAGTGTTGTGAAATATTATTAATGAGTTTTTGGTTTTATCCCTTAGAAAATGCAATAAATTAGGCTTGGATTTGAATTAAGGGGGCCAATTAAGCTCAAATTAACCTCAATTAATTAATAAAGCCCTAGATTAGTGTGAAAGTGTAAAGATACACTTTGCAACACCCTAAATAAGGCACAATTAAGTCCATTTTATCATTAATCATTCATCCCTAAATTAAGTGTGAAAAAGGGTTACTTTTTCTACGCTACAAAAGGTAAGAGATCCATTGGCAAATAAAGATCCAGTTTGTATTATGAGTTGATATATTTATGATGGAATAATCAATAGGATTATAGAAACATTAGTATCTGTCATTTCTTAGGCATGGATCTAGATGTGGTCTTGAGAAGCCACAACAAATATACCATATTACTGCCTAAAGATAAACTTGAGCGTTTGAATCTATTTGAAACTTGCTTGCGGGAAAGGGCTCGAGACAGTGATGCGTGCCTAGAGGTCCCACTTAAGATCCGCCCAAACCTAAGGAAATGATGGGCCATGGATGAGTGGAAATCCTGCTTAAGATCTGCCCAAACTTAAGGAAAGGATGGGCCATGGATGAGTGGAAATCCCGCTTAAGATCCGCCCAAACCTAAGGAAAGGATGGGCCATGGATGAGTAGAAATCCCGTTTAAGATCTGCCCAAACCCAAGGAGAGGATGGGCCATGGAGGAGTGGAAGCACCTGGACTGTTGTGAGCTTCGCCCGATTCCACCAACTAGGAAAAGTGTTTTCTGAGGTGGCGACATGGATGGGGAAAGTAGGTACAAGTCGCCAACAGGGAGAGTTTGTAATGCCGCCATTTTCGTAGCCATCTCAGTGTGATTTCTTAGCCTTTATTCTTCGAAGGCTAAGTGGAGAAATAAGGAGAAATTAATTAAGTTAATTATTTATTAAGTCATCAAATAAATTAAAAATTAAAAGGTGACTTTATATTTAATTAATTTAATTAAAGTGACTAAATAAAATATTATATCATAAAGTCATTAAAATAAAATCAAAAGGGAAATATATCTTTTATCCCACATTGGCAAGGAAAGTGTTTGAACTCTCACAAGAAAAGTATAAAAGACTCTTAAGGGCTCATTTGAAATCATCCAGGACATTTGACATTTGACTTTAATATGCTTGTTGGAGCCTTGGGGTTTCTGCAGAATACAATTGAAGGTCTTTGGGTACGAAGTATCCCATTGATTTGCATAACTGAGGTAGTGAAACTATCTACTGAAGGGTTGCAGCTGATTGGAGGAGTTACTTCAGACTTCTCATTGCATCAAAATTTGTGGCCAAAGGCCATTTTAGGAGTAGGTTTGATTTGGAAGTTGAAGGAGATCATTTTGCAGCTTGAGATCACTTCACATCTTCAGCTATAAGGTCGATTTGCATAAAATAATATTCTGATATAAATTTCCAGTCTACATACCAGCTTATTGGAAGGTGACGATTTTGTTCACGGAGGGCTTGGTTGGCATCAATTTCCTTCTTGGACCTAGGCGCACCATTCCTTGATGTTCATCAATGATATTTGGAGCTTGTGAGGGACGAAAGGAGCTGCTAATAATTTATTTCAAGCAATCTGGTCCAGAATAGGGGCGGCACATATAGGAGGTTGATTTCATCATTTTGGAGTGTCTTCTTCATCAACAAGTATTGCTATTAAGTATTTAGCTCATCTACGATTTTTGTATCAGGTTCCTCTTGTCATTTTCTACATAAATATTGCATTCTAGAATTAATATCATGGCTGCCATTTGTACTCAGAAATTGTAGAAATTGCATAAGTTGTAATGCCAAGAGTCTTGGCCCTTTTAATATCAGCATTGTATTAGATACTATATTGCAATTAAGGAGTTATAAGTTGCTGGTCAGAGATTTTTATAATTGAGCATATTTATACCATTCATGATCAACTTAATAGTATGCATGCCGAGTGTTTGTTAAAATGCTACTTGGCTGTAGGTGCACAATTTTAATGTAGATGTTCATGTATTGCTTTCAAAAAGACAAAAAGAATTGCATTGTCATCATAGATCATTGCCTAGCTATTGTAGTGTTGATTTGCAAAGCATTTACATACATTCGAGACCAATTGAAGACAAGCAAACAAACTGAAAGCTCAGAAACAGCTAGTTAAGAGGTTGCAAGTGAAGTGTTTGACAAAAATTCCTTGAGGCAAACTTAGGCCAGATTTGAAGG